>BSSO01002485.1:0-19205 GCA_030267885.1 Mesembryanthemum crystallinum | reverse complement strand
CCCCCCCCCCCCCCCCCCCCCCCCCCCCCCCCCCCCCCCCCCCCCCCCCCCCCCCCGATGTAAGAGTGCAATAAGAAACAAAATTTTAAGGCATCATCTAATCAATACTCCCTCTGTCCCTTAATCAGCTTTCAGAAATGGTCTTGGCACAATATTCTAGGAGAGTGAATTTTGACATAATTGCCCTTGTTGTAGTTGTAATATAATAAGGGGTTTATGTTGTGAGATAAATGTTGGTGTGAGAGATTTTAATAATTGTATTTGTAAGTTAGTGGACGGGTATTTTAGGGAGGTTATGGGATATATTGGTTTTTGAAAGTTAATTGTGGGACGGAGGGAGTATTTGTAACTAATAGTCAGGGGTTCGATCCTCATTGTAGGGAGATTAAAAACCTCCTCTACCATTCTTTGCAGGGAGGGTCTCCTCCTTTGCTTGAGCCCGTCAGCCCATCTTTGATGGGTTGGTTTGCCCGGCGCATGTGGTTTGCGGGCTATTACATGCGTCCTTGTAGAAAAAAAAGAAAAAAAAAAAAAAAAGAAAACTAATAGTACCCATCAACAAAAGCGAAAAAAGAAACTTGGAGAAATGCGGGAAGAAAAACGGATAAGAAGTCAAAACCAAGCAAAAAAAAAAAACAAATTTAACAAATAAAAGTAATCATACAAACTAACAAAATACTATCAAGAAATGCACACCACAAGCATCGAGCCAAGGACCCCAACCTCGCGTACAATTCCTTCATGTTTGCCTGATTACTATTGCGTTAGATTTCATGCTACTCTTGTCAATTTATGTAAGTAAATATTATATATTCTCAGTATAGCACGTAACAGTAAACAAAGGTTAAAAAATTCACGGGGGAGGCCGCCTCCCCCTAAATCTACCCCTGGGCTTATTTCTTATTTCCCTAATTCTACAGGTTTAGATTTGCCTATGTTTTATTTTTGTTAACAAGAACTCCATTGCACTGGTCTCCTTGACAGTGCCGGTTGAGTTTTCCCACATGGAGGTTCTGGGAACAAAGGCGACCCAAGTGGCTCACAATGCCTTCCCAATGCCCTAACTTTGTATACAGGCATGGTTTCTAATTTAGTAACTAATTGTCTAAGTCCTTAAAAATAAATCCAACGTTTATGACTTTGTTTGTCTTTTACAACCTCCCAATTATGCAAACTTTGAAGCAAACCATATATTAAAATTAAACACTTTTAGACAACATGCTCAACTAGGAGTTTTTTACCCAATAATTTGAAACCGGCAAAATCCTGCAAACCCAAGCTGGAGCTGGGCTGTTCTGGATCTGCTGCCTGCTGGCAGGGGCTGCCCAGAAGCTGCAGAGGCTGGCCAGCGCTACTGGCACCAGCACTCCATGCTATTATGGCTAATGATCATGCATTTTTTTTTTCTCATTGAAAACACGTGACTATGCCAAAATACTGACAATTCCGAAAATATATCACAACAAACTCACCATTCTTTTGATTCCAAAAGCACATCAATACCCCACAAAATTTACAAAATCAACCACTTTTATGCAAACTACTAGTAATACAAAACCATAGGCATACCACTATCATGACTTTATGCCAAAAAGTTAACTGGCCCAGATCTATGTAAGCTGCCACTCCAAAAGATCCCTTGTTAAAGGCTGACTGGGCCGGCCGTAAAGGAGGTCTAAGAGAAGAGTAGACAGGTCAGACCTACCTCTTTTAAGCTCCTGCCTTCCCTTGGAAGCTCCCCCCTTATCAGCGAGTCTTGCACGAGAAGACTCACCTGGGAGCTCGCGCCTATCAACCCAGACATTACTTCGGCCAGCGTCCTCAACCAACTCCGACGAAAGCTCTCCAGGTCGCCACACGATCTCCAAGGGCCCACACTTCTTGCAGCAAGGAACTCGCACTCCCTAAGCAGCTTCAACCAACAAGAGTCGCTCCTTCAATGGAGGTTTTCGGTCAAGTCATTGAATAACAGTTGCTCCCTGGTGAGATGATGAATAGCGTCCAGCATAGCCAACCAACCTGAACCCTGGCCACTCTGGAATGCGAACAACCGCCACCCTACCATAGCCTGGGATTTTCTAGAGCAGGAAGAACCGACCTCAACCATGGGTAACGATCTTGTTGAGTATGAACCCACCTCTCCATTGGCATTATCAAGCTAGAGTGAGAGAGAAGCTTTTTCCCACCACTCCAATTCTGCCCTCTGCAAGACTAACTTGGATCTTCTACGCCGGACCAGCTCAATCGACCGGACCTTATGGCCTACGTAGCTCAGAGAGAGATTTTCCTCTTCGATCAAAACTAGATTGAGATGGAAGAACACTAGAAAAAAAAAGAAAACAAGTAGACAAAAGAAAACAAGTAGGCATAGTCACCACAAACTCTTTCTCACTATCTCTCTGTAAACTCTCTCCCCATCCATTACACCTAATTCTTCCCACAAAGGATGTACATATTGTAAAGTTAGGAGTGTCCAATTCGCCGGGGTGTGATGATATCCGATTGAAAAGACGCTGGGGTGCGTGGGTGTGACCAGACACTGGCGTGATGCCGGGTGTGACCGGATGCTGGGGTGTCACCGTCATGATGCCTAGGTGTGACCGGTCGGTAGGGTGTCAGGATGCTCGTGTGATCGGACACAAGGGTGTCATGATGCCTGCGCGACCGAACCTTGCATTGTCAGGATGCGTGACCGATGCTAGGGCTCGAGCGATGATCCGCTAAATTTAATAGAATGACAATTATCAGAGAAAAGACGTAACGTAAATGCAGTTGATCTCTTCTGCTGTACTTTCCGGTATTCAGGTAATTAGGTAATTGGGTGCCTGGGTGACCAAACATTTGGATGTCGGGTGACAGGACGTTAGAACGTAAGGGTGGCATGGTGCGACTGGGTGTTAGGATGTCTCGGTGTCACAGACGCTAGGACGTCCATGTGACTCAGGTTCCGTGGCGCACGGACGTCCGGAAGATGGCTTGTCCGGATGACTGAGCAAAGGGAAATCCTGGCCATCAGATCGTTTCACAGAGGTTAAGAGTGACCGTCACCAAGCCTAGGACAGCCTATCGGCGACAAGGCATTGAAACCTAAAATAAGAAAGTGTGTTTATTTTCCATAATATGTCACGGGGAACTCCATAGGGACGTAGGTGGAGCCCAGGGCCGAAAACTAGGTGCCTAAACTGGGTGCCTAAAAGCTCTCAGAGGCCTCGTACTGGTCACCCATCCGCGAGACCCTGAACATCGAAATCGTGGGTGCAAAGGAAGTTAGGTCGATGAGAACGCCTCGCGAGCAGGGGCCTCTTGGGTGCCCCTAAGTCAACACGCACGCTGGTGGAGCAAAGCCCAAGTTGGTCCAAAACTGTGGGCACAACGGGGTCCAAGAACCTCAAAAATGGAAGTGTTTTATTCCATGATATCTCACAGGCACCCTCATAGGGTCGTTTGAGTAGGCAGCGACCGAAACTGGGTCTCTAAGAGCTCTCGGAGGACTTGTACTGGTCACGCATTCGCGAAGTCTTGATCCAAAATCGTGTTCTTTGCTGCTCGGAATGTCCCCCGAGCCTTGAGGAAGCTTAGTAGGTCGCCCTAAGTCACCACGCACACCTATAGAGCAAAACTGAATCGGGCCCCCAAGAGGATCCAAATACGTGGGTTATAAGTGGGTAAAACAGTTTCCCAGACCTCAAAAATGGAAGTGTGACATTTTTTCACGTTATCTCACGGGCACCCCCATAAAGACGTGGGAGTAGCCTACGATCAGAAACCGAGTCCTTAAAAGCTCTAGAGGCCCCGTACTAGTCACCCATCCACGAGGCCCCCAACGTAGAAAACACGGGTGCAAAGGTAGTTAGGCCGCTCGAAATGGGCCCCCGATCCTGGAGGGGGCTTATTGGGGGTCCCCTTAAGTCACCACGCACGCTGGTGGAGAGAAAATGAACTGGCGCCTGGGAGGGTCCAAAACCGTAGGCTACAGCCTACAAGTGAGTAAATGGCGAACCCTACATCTGGTTTATGCATCTTCTAAGATGAAGTTCTTTCCAATTCGGTACATGCTCGTTCTGGGGGCGGAAAGGAGAAGAGGATGCTAATTCTTCTATGGCTATAGTGTGGTGTTCATGGCTGGAGCAGAATGCGCATATTTTCTCTTGGGCCTTCCGATTGTTTGATGTGTTGTGGGGGAGGGTCACTTATTTGGCCTCACTTTGGTCGAAGGCTACGGGGTCTTTTTGGAGTATATCTATCACTGAGGTTCAAGCGGATTGTGCCAACCTGTATTTTAATTATTGTGGGAGGACGTCTTGTCTTCTATGCTGTAATTCTCAGCAACATATACTTTTTTATTCTCATTAAAAAAAAAACACACACTTCAAATTACCCAACCCATTAACATTCTTACTCAATATTGCAGGTTTATTGAAATAGCTTGTTTACTTGCATGATTAGTAGAGGGTCACCAGTGGCTATTTGTGACTCAATACAAATTAGGGGGCATGAGTTGCCCCTTGAGGCCTTGTCCAATTTTTTCTGAAATTGACCACCTTCATTCCAAGGCGTCTCAAGTGATCTATTTCTATGGGTTATGGCCTTTGGAATGGATCCATAGAGGTCCGTTGAGTTTTCTTACATTGTGGTAGCTGGTGACCAAGGGTGACCCAAAGGCATTCTGATGGGCCTTGCATTACCCGTGGTTTTGTTGTTTGAGTCATTTGAGCTAGTTGAGTATTTCAACACTGAAATATTAGGGATTAACGCTGACCCAAGAATGCACTCAGTACCCCTTCAAGTCCTTCCTCGACGCCCTAACACCATATTGAGCCTTGGTTGTCTTGGGACATTGCTGATGCACCCTTTTCTTGAATTATAGTAATTGGATTAGATCATCCTGGGTGTTGGTTGATTTATTCCCACATGGAGGCTTCTTGGGACAATGGGCGAGTCAAGAGGCCCTGTGCTATTTAGTGGCTTGACATTTGTTTAGCGTTATTGAAGTAGGTCAATGTGACATTACATTGCTATTTATTTCTCCTTAAATTCAATAAGCAATGTCTTCTTCTAAGCAGGCACCAACGGGTGCAACCATGGACAAAAAGAGTTAAGAGTGAACACGATCATACCTTCAGGCTATTTTAGTGTGGTTCAATCCATGAAGTCAAGTAATGAGAATTGCCACCATACATTGGAGTACATGGCTCCAACTATACTGAACTGTTGGGACTGCTAAAGGGAGCCTTGAGTCTGTTTCTTTACAGACTATATCTGATAGTATTTTAGTGGCCTTGCCACTCTGGGCAAACTGATTTGTCATTGGTTCCTACTTGTCTTCCTTGATACATAAATTAGTAAATAACTTTTACTGCTTCTGCTTTCCTCTCTTGTTCATACTCTTGAGGTTTGTGATCTCTGGTTGCGAATTCCTACAGCTATTTGTTTGATAATTTTTAATTTCATTAGTTCAATACCCGTTTATCCTTGAATTAGTATGACATGTGCTTGGTTGTTGTATAATTAGGGTGAATGGGTGCCTGTCATTGTTGATGATTGGATTCCTTGCGAATCACCTGGAAAACCAGCATTTGCTACAAGTCGCAAGGGGAACGAACTCTGGGTATCTGTGTTGGAGAAGGCATATGCCAAGTTGCATGGTTCCTATGAGGCATTGGAAGGGGGCCTTGTCCAAGATGCTCTGGTAGATCTTACCGGGGGAGCTGGTGAAGAAATTGATATGAGAAGTGCACAGGCCCAGATTGATCTTGCTAGTGGGAGGCTATGGTCCCAACTTTTGCGCTTCAAACAAGAAGGTTTTCTACTAGGTGCTGGGAGCCCCTCAGGTTCTGATGTGCAGGTCTCTTCTAGTGGTATTGTGCAGGGGCACGCCTACTCAATATTACAGGTTTGTTGAAATGGCTTGTTAAATTGGTATTGGAATCTGTTTGTCTGCCATAGCAGTATTATGAATTGTCATGATGCAGGTGAGAGAAGTAGATGGTCACAAGCTTGTTCAGATTCGCAATCCATGGGCAAATGAGGTTGAGTGGAATGGACCATGGTCAGATTCATCGCCTGAGTGGACAGAGAGAATAAAGCACAAACTCAAGCATGTTCCACAGGTTCTTGCTGTTGTTTGATCATTAACGTTTTGATTAAAATTTGAGTTCCCTTTTACTCCCAGGGTTCTTACCTGTATCTTGAATTTTGTTTACTTCATGATCATTCCTTTACTACATTGATGCATTGCATGATTTTCACAAGTCATTTGCTTCTTAAACAGTCCAAAGAAGGTATATTCTGGATGTCCTGGCAAGACTTTCAGATCCATTTTCGGTCCATATATGTCTGTCGCGTCTACCCTCCAGAAATGCGTTATTCAGTCCATGGGCAATGGCGAGGATACAGTGCTGGTGGTTGCCAAGATTATGATACCTGGCATCAAAATCCCCAGTTCCGTTTGAGGGCAACTGGAGCAGATACGTCAGCACCAATACACGTCTTTATTACTCTAACCCAGGTATGATAGTTATATTAACTAATGTGACATGTATTCTTAACAAAAATTGTCTGACATAATTTTTTGCCAGGGGGTGAGTTTCTCTCGAACTGCAGCTGGTTTCAGAAATTACCAATCAAGTCATAATTCAACAATGTTCTATATTGGAATGAGAATACTCAAGACTCGAGGCCGTCGTGCAGCTTATAACATTTACTTGCATGAATCTGTCGGTGGGACTGATTATGTAAATTCACGGGAGATATCATGTGAAATGGTTTTAGATCCTGATCCAAAGGGCTATACAATAGTGCCAACAACCATCGCCCCAGGGGAAGAAGCACCGTTTGTCCTTTCTGTTTTTACAAAAGCATCAATATCACTGGAAGCATTATAGCATACAGTTGTGCATCTGCCTATTACCATTCCTCAGAGGACTGTGCGCTGTCTCTGTCTCAACATAAGCATTATTACAGCAACACTTGTGCACTGGTGTGAATGTCATACATGACGAACAGCTTGTCTGGGGGTTCTCAACTTAGCTTAAGGTTTTCCTGATCAGGCATGCCAAGCGGGCTGGTCGGTTGAACTGAGAGGCAGCGTGGATATGCACGGTATTTTCTGTCTCCTTTTCACATTTTGAAGTCGAACAATTAGCTATCTTTTATCTAATAATGTCCTTGGATGGTTTGTGTATGCATGGTAATGAGTAATTACCTTGCATATTTTGGAAATGATATTCTGTGGAATTTGCACATTATGATTTTGTCTTGCATAAAGCCATGAACAATGAATAACTGTGGTTTCATTTGACAGTTTTCTGGATGCTAAACATACTTGGGTGATCCTACTTGGATCAATTCAGATGTCTTGTTTGCCTGGGTAAGATATTGGCCCATGTGAAGTTGCATATCTGTGGGATCCCTCCGATGGCCAATAACTTGCAGCTGCAGATGTTAGCATTGGGGAGGGTTCTCGGGGATTATCTGTACATGATTACTTTTTAGGAAATAGGTATGTTGTAAATTAAGGCAAATAGAGTAAATAGAAAGGCAGAGTGTAATTAGATGTAATTTATCAAAAGCATTGCGAATGGGCATTGTGGCTTTACAAAGGCTCTTAGGTCAGCTGCCATTTTGATAATCTTTCATTGTTTATAGTCAATTATGTACAAAACAATTATAAAAAGGCAATATATATACAGTTTTCTATCTCGAATTACAATTATGTTGAGCTCACTGCTCCGTTTCTATTTGTTGTTATCCGGGGATGCAAGGCAGTTGTACAAGGCGGGGGTTATAGTGGCTGTTGAAAGGAGAAATCACTCAAGACTGATTGTGTGGTGATACTCCCTCCATCTCGCTAATACATTGTCGAATGAAATGGGTACTAGATTAAGGAGAAGTATTTTGTGTGGAGAATTTCTACAGTACACTTGCAAGTTTGATTACTCCATATTAGAAGAGAGAAGTAGTGGGGTGGTAGTTTATTGTTTTAGATTTAAGTACCATAGCTTACATCTAATCTGGCAGAGTGCTGATTTGAGAGGTTATTATTTATGGCTCATAGGATATGTTGATAGTTCACGGCTGTGACATGAACCCATACCGTATTAAATACTCCAAAAAAATTGCATGTCAAAATTAACGGAAAATCCATTATTACAATCTTTTCAGACAACTTTACAACAGGCCTAGGATACCTTATTTCACTTTACTTTCTTCCAACAAATATACACCTAATATCTTAACGCTAACTCTTTCTACTAATTCTTCCTTCCAAGTTATTGTCTGCCAAGGGGTATGCCCAATTATCCCCAATTCAGTAAGCGTAATGTACATATACGCTTTATATGCTAAAGAAGAAATGACCCATTTACGAGGAGCCCACGACTGGAAACCAGGTCATTAAGAGCAGGGTCCCGATCCCTCATAGGCGAATAGCCTTTGGAGGAACCTTACTGGACACCCATCTACAAGGTCCTGAATGTAGAAATCTTGGGTGTAAATGGAGTTAGGGATCTCGGAACGCCCACCTAAGCCTCGAGGAAGCCTATTATAGCACCACGCACACCGGTGATGCGAACCTCAACCGATGCCCGGGATGGTGCAAAACCATGGGCTATAAGTGGGCAAAATAGGATCCTGCAACCGCTAAAATTGAAGTGTGTTATTTTTGCATGATATCTCATGGGCACCCCTACACAAAGCCTCGAGGGAGCTTATTGCGTCATCTGAAGTCACCACGCATGCCGGTGGAACGAAACTCGATCGGTGCCCTAGAGGGTCCAAAACCGTGGGTCATATAAGTGGGCAAAACAGGATCCCGTAACCTCTAAAATTGACGTGTGTTACTTTTGCACGCTACTTCACGCGCACCCATATAGGGTCATAAAAGGAGCCAAGGGTCGGAAATCGGGTCCTTAAGATCCCCCGAAGAACTCGTATGGGTCACGCATCTGAAGGTCCTGAATGCCGAAATTGTGGGTGGAAAGGGAGTTAGACAGCTTTTAACGCCTCCCTTAAGCGTGGAGGGAGCTTATTGCGTCCTACTAAGTCACCTTGCACACTGGTAAACACAACTGATGCCCAGAAGGGTGCAAAACCGTGAGATAAGTGGGCAAAATGGGTTCCCGGACCCTTTGAAATTGACTTGTGTTATTATTTTCCATGATATCTCACGGGCACCTTGATGGGGTCGTTGGAGAAGTCCAGAGCCGAATACTAGTCCGTAAGTGCCCTCAAAGGACCTATACTACTCAACCATCCGCGTGATCCCGAATGGTGGAGTAGGGAGTGCAAAGGGAGTTAGTTTGCTTGGAACACCACCCAAAGCCTCGAGGGAGCGTATTGCACCCCCGAGTCACCACGGACGTCGATGGAGCGAAACTCAACTGGAGTTCAGGAGGGTAATAATAGGGTCCCCCACCCTAGAAGGGTATGGTACCATACCTTATGGTACCATACCCTTCTAGGGTGGGGGACCCTATTAATTCGGTAAAATGGAGTCCTGAACCTCTAAGAGCACATACTATGGTTGCCCTAAAATTATAGGGCACCATTTTCCCTCTCTCCTCCACCTCACTTTTCTCTCTTCTCATGCGCTACGCTCATTTTTTCCCCACTATGGTGCTATAGGTTACCAATTTTCTCTATCTTCCACTATATCTCATAGGAACCTTTATATGGTCATTGGAGGAGCCCAAATCCAAAAATTGGGTTCCTATGAGCACTCGTAAGCTCTGTACTGATCACCATTCCATAAGGCACTTAATGCCGAAAACGTGGGTACAAAGAGAGTTAGGCCGCTCGGAACGCCCCTCTTGCCACTAGACTCCTTCTTAGGCCCCCATTAGTCACTACGCATGCCGGTGGAATGAAACTTAATCAGCAGCTGGGAATGTTTGAAACTGTGGGCAGGTGGAGCGAAATCAACCGACGCCTAAGAGGGTGCAAAACTGTGGGCTATGTAGTGGGTAAAACTGGGTCCAGGAACCTCTAAAATTGAAGTGTGTTATTTTTGCACGACATTTTACGGACACCCATGTAGGGTTATAGGTGGAGCCTAGGGCCGTAAATCAAGTTCCTAAGTGCCCTCTTAGGATTCGTACTAGTCACCCATTCGTGAGATGCTGAATGCTGAAATTGTGGTTGCAAGGGGAGTTAGGCCGCTTCAAACGACCCCTTAACCTCGAGGAAGGCTAATGCGTCCATTAAATCACCATCCACGCTGGTGGAGCGGAACTAAACAGGCACCCAGAAGGGTGCAAAACCATGTGCTATAAGTGGGTAAAACGGGGTCCTGTAACCTATAAAATTGAAGTGTGCTATTTTGCACGATATCTCATGGGCACCCCTACAGGGTTGTAGGAAGAGCCTAAGGTCGAAAATCGGGTCCTTAAAAGGCTTCATAGGGTTAGTACTAGTCATCCATCCTCGTGCTCTTGAAAGTCGAAATATGGATGTAGGGAGAGTTATACCGCTCGGAACGTCCCCCAAAGCCTTGAGGGAGTTTATTGCGTCATGTGAAGTCACCACGCATGCAGGTGGAACGAAACTCGATTGGCGTCCGAAAGGGTCCAAAACTATGGGTTATAATTGGACAAAACAAGGTCCCGTAACCTCTAAAATTGACGTGTGTTTTTTTTGCATGATATCTCACGCACACCCATGTAGGGCCATAGGAGGAGCCTAAGGCCGAAAATCAGGTCTCTAACAGTCCTCGAAGAACTCGTATTGGTCACCCATTTGCAAGGTCTCGAATGCCGAAATTGTGGGTGCAAAGGGAGTTAGGCCGCTCGNCCCCCCCCCAAGCGTGGAGGGAGCTTATTGCATCCACTTAAGTATCCTTGCACACTGGCAAACTCAACTGTTGCCCGCAAGGGTGCAAAACCGTAAGATAAGTGGGCAAAATGGGTTCCCGGACGCTTTTGAGATTGACTTGTATTATTTTTCCATGATATCTCACAGGCACCCTAATAGGGTTGTTGGAAAAGACCACAGCCTGACACCGAGTCCCTAAGTGCCCTCGAAGGACCGATACTACTCAACCATCCACGTGATCCCGAATGGCGAAATGGGGGATGCAAAAGGGAGATAGTTTGTTCGGAACACCACCCTAAGCCTCAATGGAGCCTATTGCACCCCCTCGAGTCACCACCGACACCGATGTAGCGAAACTCAACTGGAGTCCGGGAGGTTCAAAAACCGTGGGTGGGCAAAATGGTGGCTTGAAACCTCTAAAATTGAAGTGTGATATTTTTCCACTAGATCTCATGGGAACCTTTATATGGTCATTGGAGGAGCCAATGGCCAAACATCGGGTCCCCATGAGCCCTCGTAAGCCCTATATTGGTCACCCTTCGTACGATGGGAGTTAGGCCACTCGTAACGCCCCTCTTGCCACTGGACTCCCTCTTATGCCCCCATTAGTCACTACGCATGCCGATGGAATGAAACTTAATCGGCAGCTGGGAAGGTTTAAAATTGTGGGCAGGGGAAGCAAAACTCAATCGAATTCAAACTTTGACCATTAATACGTGTATAATGATTTACAAAGTAAAAATAATATTTTTGGATTCATCTTAAATAGTATTTTCAAAATATCAAATGTTTCAAATTTTCGAGTTTATATAAGTTTCAAGGTCAAAATATTTTGAATATTGTGCAAAGTCAAAATGAAAAAAAATTCAGAACTGAGGGAAAATTAGGTATCACATGCTACTATTGAATAATGATCTACTCTAAGACCTCGTGGGAAAATCGAAAAATTGCATGTCAAAATATTTGAAAATTCATTATTACAACCTTTTCTTACAACTCTAAAACAGACTCGGATACCTAATTTTCCTATACTTTCTTCCAACAAATATATACCTCATATCCTAACACTAGCTCTTTCTACTAGTTCTTCCTTCCAAGTTATTGTCCGTCTATAGGGGCATGCACAATTATCCCCAAATTCAGTAAGCGTAATGTACATATACACTTTACAAGTTAAAGAAGATATGAAAATGCTGATTAGTGCACTAAAACAAAGCAGCCTACTTAAACGATACTTGATTGACATTTCTATGGATTAGTTCTAACCGCCGCAAGATGAACTTAACTTGACAGTCCATTGATTCTTCACCTAAACTTGTAACTTTTCAGGCTGACGAGAGATCTCTTTCTCAGCAAAATGGAGGAGTCTTCTCAATCTCAGGACCATGTCACAGTGAAAGGGTAATGCACTTCGTCTCTCCAAATAGGCGGGGCTCACAGTCAGCCATGATAGAGCATGGAGCTCTGCCACCAGAGACTCGAGAATCATATGGATCTCAAGTTCATAGTCCCTGGCATCTGAAACCATGCCTCTTCCTCCCTGCTTGGGGGTTGCTCTTACAAGTTTGTCATTGGGAATCCCATAACCGCCATAGTAATCAACAAGACTTACTGAAAGAACGGAAGGCCATTCATCTTTTACATTGTGGTTAGCTTTATTAAGTGATGGAACCGCTTTGGAAACCACAAAACCTGTCGAAAGTGGAATCGCATATCCTTTACTGTGAAGGAGATGAGCCAAAGGCGGGGATTCGGAAGTTAGGCACGTTGGAAGCTGAAGAGGGGTAGGAGTGAGAAAATGCATACTAGGAGAAGGGATCACAATGTAGGATGCTGGTGTAGACCCAAGGGATCTAACATGACTGAAACCTTCTAGGTAATTCAACGAACTTGTAACCCCACTGCCTTGAGTGCTCCCTGCCAAAACAAACACTAATTACTAAAGGCAATGGCCAAAACATCATACAGCATATTTCAGATGCATTTAAACATCAGAAGTCTTCCATGAAGTGACAATTCCAACTGATATTTTCACGGAAGAAACTTGCATTCACCATCAGATGGCGAAAGGAAGAGGAAAAGGAAAATGAACATCCTAACTAAGTGAAGGGAAGGAAATGTTACCAGTACAGACTTCAGCTTGAGAGAGAAGATGCAAAGAATGGTCAACCATTATCGAAACAAAGCTGATGCTTTGTACCCACTGCAACAATCCCCTTGAGCCATCAACACCTGTTGCTCCCCCTATAAGCTGCTTTCTACCACTAGTTTGCCCCAATCCTCCTTTAATGAATCCAGAAGATTTTGTGTGGGAACTATACAGACGACTAGGTGAAGAAGGTAAGCTTCTCTCCATTTCCTGCTGCTGCAAGGAAACTCCATTGCTGCTCGTGGGCATAACATCCGGGGCTGCTCGTCGCAGTTGCAAAGGCCACTTCTTTACTTCTGACCCGCCAATTGAATACAGTGCTTTTTGCCACTCTGTTCATAGAGAAGTCATCTTAGACGATGAAACAATCAATAGGATCACAATTACAATTTGCTTGACATGGCAGAACAATAAAAAGCATCAAGAGTTAATGAGTACCTTGGCATTCGAGCTCGTAAAAGCACCCTATGCGTGTGATAACAAAATCTCTTGGTCTAGAGGCACCATTATCAGAAGTGCATCCCTGCAGTATTTGACAACCTTGCTGAAGAACTTGGACAAAAAGGTTCTGCATGCCCTTTGTATCCTGTCTACTACTAATTCCACCGAAAGGGAAAATATGGTTGTCCAACAATTCTCCCCTGGAATCAGTCCATATACACACCAGCCAACGCCAATCTTCAGTCCAACCATAACAACAATGTAGGCTAGGAGGCGGCCTATGTTGGCCAGACCCGTAACCATCTGCCTCTGATCCATCAACTTGAGAACTAGCTCCAGCATCTCCAGATACAGCAGAACCCTGCATAAAGCCTCCACTGCTATCATCGGATGCTTGCTTCGTGAATTCCATGGCTACATTAGGTGACATACCCTGCTCGACAGACCCCGGTTCAGCCAAAATAAAAAGTGGTTCAAACATGTAATGAAGCTCCTCTTGAAGGAGCAGCTCTCCACTTCGATTTGGGTCACAACCTAATCCAGGTGCCCTTGCAGTTTGCCAAGTATTATCCCAAGTTCCAGCCCTCAAACCAGGATCAAGCTCACCTTCCCTTGGGATTGAAGGACCTGATATTCGGGAACCAACACAGTCCTTCCACATGCCTGGAATTGGATTTGTCATCTGCACCATTAGTGAGTGGGACCTACCAGAAAAGGCTGATGACTGGGCCACATCATTTGAGGATCCCCGTGATATACATCTAGCCTTATGGTAGACAGTAAAAGCAATCTCCTTAAGCATAACCAGTTCATTAAGACTTGGACTTGTAACCCGAAAAATGGCATCTACAGGAACAATTTGCAGGACTAATCTTGGAATATTGAAACCAGAAAGTGCTGGAATATTTGATATAGATGTTTCATCAACACCTGCTGCATAGCTTAATGCTTTCCCCACCTGACCGTGAAGCAGAGATCTCTTGTCATTATCAGATGAGAAAATTGTTGATCCAATAGCAACAGAAGATTCGACAACGGTCTGAAGCACAGCAGTTGGATCAGGAAAGGGGCAGACAATATAAATCACCTGCTTCAAACAACAATGAAAGATTGTGTCAAGTAATTTTGTTCTACCAAAATACCTTGTTCCAAGAAACAGTAAGCATATCAAGTTATTTCAAAGACAAAGTAAGCCCTGAGCTCAATCAGAGGTAAAGCCTACAGCATAGCTTCGTGGCTCAATGGGTCCCCGACTCCTAGATTCTGGAGAACAACTGGTAGCTTGTTTACTTGGTTGTAATTGATTGAATCAAAATTACATAGGTGACTGGTTAAACACATTTACTTACAAATATGAGTTGCAATCACAAATTCACAATTGAATTGTATTGTCTTTATGTCTGGTTAAGAAATTAGCAATAACACAACAAAACCCCAAAAGACTTACTATTACCATGTTTATATGGACCAAAATCAAATTAGATAAGAAAATATTGCATTAATAGGACTCAATAAGAAGAGTCAACACAAGTTTTTCATTGAAAGTAAGATGATAACAAGTTGCATAGTCCCTCTAGATGAGCAATTGAGTAACTCATAAAGGTCTCTCCCAGTCCCACCCGAGCCCATAAGTAACCCTAGAATATATCTTCACATTCATTTCCAAACAAATATGCCACGGAACCACAAGATATGCAATTCACCACAACTTTTCCTCCGAACATTGACCAAAACCCAAAAAGAGGATATCCTAAAAACACTCAATTCTCCCTAAATACACCAAAACAACTTATCTCAATGGTATCTATCCATCTAACAGAGAAGAAAGACATCCAAAGAAGACTTGCAGCTAGTATGACGGACAGTATGTCTGGTGAAAGAGATGGTAGCCATCTTTGCTCCCCTCTAAAGCATATCCTTGTAATTGTCCAAACAGAACCTCTCACCTAAGAGGTAACTTTGCTTTCTAAAGGAAGTTATCAATAGGAAAAGAACACACACACACACACACACATATATATATATATAGACTTACCGTACAAGGAGTGCTATGCCCTTCCTTTGCATTTGTAGACAATCCTGAACCAAGTTGTAAAGTTTTGAGAGCCTTTGTAAGAGACTTGAGAAAGCTAGGTAGATCCCAACCATTTGATAACGAAAGAAAGTAGTCACTTATTGATCCCACAGGAGAGCCAGTGTTGCTTTCTATCTTCATTGATCGAGGGCTATCAAGCATCACAAAACCAGAAGTAGAACACTTTCCTGAATCTATTTCCATTTGATTTCCTACACTTTGAGGTGCATGAGTGCCCAATTTGCACATCTCATAGACTGGAAAAGAAGAGAAATTATAGTAAGTGGGAAGCATTCGACAAAAGAAACAGCATGTAGAGTAGCTAAATAATAAACATATGCATACAAATGATAAGCACAGCTTTAATTAATAAGTTACTGAACAAAAGTAACTTCTCTCATCAAGATACAAATGCTTTTGTTTCAGTTAAGTCCAATGGAAGGTCAAGAAATTCTAGAAAGAAAAACAAATTGATCTCCAAAGATTATGAAAGAGATGGGAAATCTAGAACTCCACAAAATACTTCGAACTGTCAATGTCATGTACCAATAAACCTCATCTTAACCAAACATCAGTATAAAGTGGCGGTACTGGCATAAATCACAAAAAAAAAAACTTCTTTTACTGGAATCAGTGTCCTTTTTCTCCACTTTTGTGCAGTTTGGTTGGCACTCTAACACAAGTACTATGTCTTCTGCAGAATAAGTGTGCTCCCATCAACTTCACTTAGTTGAGTGAAACTTCCATATTAAGAGCATCATGTAATACGTCCAAGCATCCTGGAGCACACAGTTTGCTAAAGAAAATGGGAGGAAAAGAAAGAGAGGGATAATCTTTAGAAGTCTTCTTACATATAAATGACAAGAGAAAAGCCACTGCATGGAAAAGCCTCTAACAGGCATGACAATAAAGTAAATTAATCCTCTTGTGAGGTAACAAATGTCCGATATAATTCTCGTCTGCCCCATCCTCATTGTGCAACTTAATTTTGAAGGGTTCTCCTTGATATGCATACCATTATCAATGGTGACAAATATTTCAGAATGGAGGGAGTAGCAAAACAAATCTTGTAACACACTCAGAGAAACAGTATCAAATACGCAAGCCTATGTATAGGAGGGGTTTCATCAACGAAAGAAGGGTGTTGCTGATAGTGACTCAGATGTTGGGGTGATTAGTAGCGAGTTCTATATGAAGTTGTTCTATGAAGGGGAGTTGTCGCAAGACCCTGTATAGAGGGGCTGGTTTGGGATCCAACATGCACTTAGACATTTGGCTGAATAGTCCTTCTGAGGACTAGGAGGAGAAGGTCAAGATAGTAGTATTTAGTATGGAAAGTAAGAAGGCATTGGGCCTTGATGGATTTCACTACACCCTTCTATCAGGATTTAGAGAACTTTCATGAATCAGAGATGTGTTGAGTAGAATGTTGGAGAAGAATTCGGAAGTAGGGGTGGTGGATGGTTTTATAATCTGTCCAAGTGTTGTATGGATGGTATCAACATTGGACATGGAGCCTTGAGTGAGTCAGCTGATTTGGTTGGATGTCAAATTGAGAGTTGGCCACTTATGTATCTAGAAGTGCCATTGGGGGGTAATACGTGATTACTGCTTCCGGGGAATCGAGGGTTCAGATAGTTTCAAAGAGGTGATGGATGGAAGAAAGTTTATTTCTCTTGCAAGCAGAATCCAAAGCCTTGCTAGTCTCTAGTATTTCTTTGTACTACATATCTTTGTTTCAAACCCCACTGACAGCTTCGAAGAATAAGAAACTGATGAAAATTTATGGTTGGGTGTCCGTGGAGAAAGGATAGACTCGGTTAGTAGAGAAGAAGGAAGGAGGTTTAGAAATTGGTTGGCTAATGACTACAAATGTTGCTCTACTAGGTAAGTGGTTGTGGCACTTTCCCCTTGGGTTGGATGCTCTTTGGCAAAGATTGATTAAAACTAAAGCTCTACTCATTCTGTCATTACAATTCTGCATTCAATTCAGTTAGGTGCCATTCAATTGCAACAATATGGATCTTAGCATCTTTTGCAGCAAGAAGAAAGGGATGCCCAAACAATAGTGAGTGGTACACATGCTTGTCCTTGGAAATTCATTTCTCAAGTGTCGCCTATCCTTCCCCCCTCCCCCTTAATTTAGGGCCAGTGGTAAAGATCGCATTTTGGATGATGTATGGAAGCATGGCCACTCGCTCTGCACAAGGTCCCCCTACTTGTTCGGTTGTTCCAACTGTTTACCCTTCTATAACATTGTTGTTTATAAGGTCTATTAAGTGCATGACCATTCTTCTTCTTCATGACATGTTCAAGACGTGAGAGAGATTGAGCTTGCTTTTCTACTTGGGATTTTGGAACATATTCGGCTTGTAGGGTTTGAAGACTCGACGTTGGTGGGTAAGTGGTTATGGCACTTTCCTTTGGAGCCTGAATCCCTTTGGCACCGTGTCATCAGAAGCAAGTACGATCTCCAGTAGAACGGGTGGGACGCTCAAGCCGAGTCTCCCATGCCTTCCCTTGGAAATCCATTTCTCAGGTATCTAATCCCTTCTTTCCTCAGGTAAGATATAAGTTATAAGTTGGAGTAACCGGGATAGGTTATGGGAGGATGTTTGGAGTGAGGAGTCACCCTTCTCCTCCAGATTTCCTCGAGTCTTTCTTCTTTTTACCCTCCACAATGTACCAATCGCTTCCTTCCACTCTAGTGGTGCGTGGGATCTTCATCTTCGAAGACCCCCCTTTGATTGGAGATGGAGGAACTATTGTCCTTGCTCCCCGTTCTTCAGACCACTTCTCTTAGAGATTACATTGAGGCATTGGCTCTAAGGTTTGGGCTGGAGACCGCTCTGGGGTCTTCTCCTGCAAGTCCTTTCTCTCCCACCTTAACAATCCCTCTCACCATCCCTCATTTCGTCTTGCTAACTTCATTTGAAAGTCTAAGGTACCCCTTAAGGTGCGCGCGTTTGTTTGGACTTTGGCATTACATAAGGTGAATACTCATAATGTGCTACACCGGAGGAGACCTGAGTGGCCCTTTTACCAGATATCTGTGCCTTGTACCACCGTGCTAGTGAGACGAGTGTTCACCTCTTTACTGTGAGTTTGCTCGGTCTCTGTGGGTGTGGGTGATGCTTTTTTGGCATTACACGCAGTGCTTCATCGGCCGTCCACCCTACCCCCCCCCCCCCCCCACCCACACTCACTCACCACTTGGTAGCCCGGTATGTTGGCCTTGGTAGGGGTAAGGAAAATAAGCTATTGTGGCGGTGTGCTTTCTCCACTATCCTTTGGTGCCTGTGGTTGGCATAGAACTCTCGTGTCTTCTCCGGTCATCTAAGCCTCCTGATTTTGTGTGGGATCAAGCGATCTACTTGGCTTCTCTTTGGCCAACGTGGTAGGGGCTTTTTGGGGGGTGATCATCACCGATCTTCAGCGTCATTGGGGTGATTTGTAATTAGAGTTTCTTTTTGTACCTATCTTTCTTGAGAACTTCTTGTCCTCTTAGCTTTGTAACTATCATCATTTTGTTTTAATACAATTTTTCTTATAAAAAAAGAAAAAAAGGGGGTATGAAGACTTGACGGTTTGACAAGGCGATTCTACATGGGTGTGTTTGTATTTTAATAAGTCTTTTCTACATATCTTGTGGCACCTTAGCAAATTCTCATTATCCTTGTGCAAATTCATGTAAAAGTAAAATAACTTTTTGGATTTTTTGTTGAACACTAC
>BSSO01002484.1:0-19208 GCA_030267885.1 Mesembryanthemum crystallinum | reverse complement strand
GATCAAGTACAATTTATAGCATATAGTATTAAACTGGCAATAATTTTGACATACTTTAACTTTGATTTTTAATTAACTTTGCTATAAGAAAAATCTCTTACCGACACAACTATGTAGCTCATAAAATTAAATAGCAAAAACTTGTATGGATTAAGAAAAACACCCTTATTATGAAGAAAAGTCATATCCACTTTCTTTCTTTTTGGGGGGAATAAATCATCTCTTCATTCAAGAAAATCACCTATTTGCTAAAAGATCGCCTCAACTTTGAAGAAAAATCACCTTGGTGAACTATATACTAGATATATACAAGATTAATTCAATCAAATGACCATCCATCATACACCTTAAGGGTTAATGTGGAACAGGTTTCAAATAAATCCATGAATGATTAACTCTCAATGTAGCCTTTATCAGAAAAGAATGATCCATATGTGACCACACTATTATCTTAAAAGCCTTATAATTAGGACAAAAGCAACTAGATTATATTGACAAATGAACTTTATATATGTAAGCAACAACTAAACCAAGTGTTACACGTCAACATGCATATACTATTAAAAATGATAAGGTTTTGTGACTGAAACAGAAAACATGAGGGCCACATAAGTTGTCAATAACATTCCCACCATTTTCCCTCCCACTTCACCTTCTCTCCCTTAGAAAAATAAAGCAGTGTGAAATCAACAAGCTCACATGATGTCTGCATAATTTTATCAGTTTGACAGGATACAAATTGCGCATAATAAAGGCTAAAATCCAAACTTAGTCAGTTTTTAGGTAGCTAGGTGCCCATAAAAATCTTCCTCAAGGTTATGGGGGCTAGCTGGTTCTTGCCCAGGAAATATCTAAAGTTCAATTATAGAAAAAACTGAAAGATGACAAAAAAAGATTCGTGGGTGTGTTCATTTTAGTTCTCACCTTTATTCAATTTGCATTCATTTTCGTTCAATTTTGTTCGATCTGCGGCTTATATTTTCTCTCACATAGTGTAATTCAGGTTGTTTAAGTTGGAACGTGATAGGCTATTACCAATGTGAGTTGCGGATTACGAAGCGACACTTTTAATTAGGGACGGAGAGAGTAACATTTTTTTTTTTTTAATAATATATAGTCTATAAAAACGAATTCACTCATTTGGTCATTTGTGATCTATTCTCTTATAAGATTTCCAAAATTGGTAGGAATCGATTCCTCAGCATTACTGTTAAGAAACGAGCTTTAACTTCTAAATTTTGATCGTGGAATTTACAAGTACATCTTTTAAATTGAGCCATTTATATTAATTGGGTTTCTATATTAGGCTTTTGTAGGGCTCTTTTACCTCACAAAAACCCTATTATTTCAAACAAGTGTCACTTCCAAAGAAATAGCTTCTTATCCCTAGCAAATTGCGTATTGGTAGAAAAGCACGAACTTATAGTTAAGTTGCACTTCTCATTTCAAACCAAATACTACTAAGGGCCTGTTCGGCAAATTTAGCTGTCGTAGTAGCTGTTAACGGTTTTAGTAGCTGTAACTGTTTTTATAATTGTTAGCTGTTTTGGTAGCTGTTAGTCCTTAGCGGTTCAAAAATAAAATGTTCGGTAATACTAGCTGTTGAAATTAGCAGACAACTGTGTAAAATAATATAAAAGACGTCCCAACCACTAGTGGTTAGGTAGCTTTTTAGAAACACTACCCCGACCACTAACCTCTACGTCCAAACACTAGTTTACCGAACACCCAAAATTATAATAGTAGCTGTTAGACCTAGTCAAACCACTAACCACTACTCTAAACTCTGCAGCCGAACACAACCTAAATTACTACCTTAAACTAAACCCACAACATAGATTTCCTTATGGTCAAAAGGCGCATATGAATTCAAATCAATGTTTTGCTAATTATATATGTTTCCACCTAACAAAATCTCCAAAACTGTACTTGATTTGTTACATCTTTCATTTCGTGCACGTTAAACTTCAAATCATCACAAGTTTTTGCTCAAATAATCTTCCCAAGTGTAGGACCTCTTTTATGTCCCATAAGTCAATTATCTCTTATTCATTTCCTACTCAAATTAAAAACAAACCAATTAGGATGATAGATTGCTTACCTGTTCCTTTGTCAATCCACGGCGAGACCACGATGGTGGGAACCCTAACCCCTAACCTATCGAACTTGAACAAGAAAGGCTCGGGCCCTACGATCCCATCGGGGCTAGGGACCCCACTGACCGGAGTAGGGACATGATCATAGAACCCACCATGCTCGTCGTAGGTGATCACCAAGAGGGTTTGGTTCCATTGTGGGCTAGCTCTTAGGGTCTCGTACACCTCCTTGACGAACATTTGACCTTGATACACATCATGTGATGGGTGGTCGTCGTTGGCTGGTTCTGACTTAGTGTCCGTGTAACGCTGCTCCACTACAACGTAACCCGGTAGCTTGCCTTCCTTGGCATGCCTCTTGAAGAACATTCCATATGGAAGGAATTTGGTGACATACTTGAGCTTTCTTAGATTCCGGTAGAACAATGTGGCCGGAATATTCTGATAGTAAATTCCAAAGGATATTCCATCCTTCTCCAAATTTTCGAAAATTGTCCTTTGGGGGTAACCTATAATTTGGATCAATTTGAGAAGGGAAAAAAAATAAAAAAATCAATGTAACAAATCTGAAGAAATGAACTTCACGCGACTTGAATGCAACCTATATCACCTGTAATAGGAATATAACATAAAATTGAGCCTTTAACCAACAGGTTAAACTTTTAGTTAGATTGTTTCTCTCATAATCTGTATTATAGTTAAACAATCCCTATGAAACGGGCCGCATCAAGTTTAGAATTAACACCAAAATAAGGATCTGAACTTTGCAAAAAGTTTAGTTTGAGGACCTGAACTTTGATTTTGTTGGTTTAAGGACCTCTATTCAAACTTTAGACCAAAATACCCTTGCCTCTCTATTTATTTATTTTTTTTTTTTGCTTCTTTTTATTTACTTCACATCTTTCTATCTCATATTTTTTTTTTAAATGAAGATCTCAAAATAAGATATGCTTACAAAGTTATTTTTTGTACAAATAGAGTTTTGATAACTTTTGATGAAAAATATAAAAAATTCTTATGAGAGTTATTCGATTCGCAATGAATTTTCTGAATATATATATAAGTGAAAAAGGATGTGATTCATTATAATATTATTCATATTTTTCAATATAAAAATTTCTTCCACCTAATTTATAGGAAAATTGAGTTTCATTTCACCATTTTTTTTTTAATAAAATCTAAAGAAATTATGAAATGCGTGAAATAATTAAGTACAAGGAAGAATATGTATAACATTTTATATTTTTTCGACACAAAAAGAAAGTTACAATTTTTTTTAAAATAATTTTTCTTAGGGGAGTCATTTAAGGTCTTAATCAACAACTTGTTAGAATTACTAATTAAATAGTAGCGCATTTTTTAAGGGAATATAGGAAAATATGTGAGAAAAAGTAATAATAAAAGGGGTAAAAGAGAGTATAATGTAAAAAATATGGAGGTAAGGGTACTTTGGTCTAAAGTTTGAATAAAGGTCCTTAAACAACAAAGTCAAAGTTTAGATCCTCAAACCAAACTTTTTGCAAAGTTCAGGTCCTTGTTTTGATGTTAACTAACAATAGATGTAACGCGACCATGTAATAATTGCAGTGTTAACCACTGAACATAGTAACATGCATGTCCACATCATACATGCATGCATTTGATCAAATGTCAAAAGTTTGACAAAATTTCCCCATCATAAATGGAAATATTACAAACTTTTCCCATGCAAGCTGATTCATTGAATTGTTTTATTGCAAATACCACAGACAATAGACTAGATATAGCCATACAACCCATCTTTCACAAGATCATATCAATTTGTACTACATATCATGCGCAATACATACACCCGTGACCAAGTATTTTATTGTATTACGTAATATAAAGCTCATTTCTTTTATAGAATTCCTCATGTCCAATAAATCAAATGTAATTGCCACTAACATGAATTAACTTAGTCCCACACTTAACCAGAAAAATCAGTGTTCCCAACACACAAAAATTATACATAACTCAATCACTACCAACAATTTTTAGTTTTCTTTTTGATAAATTATAAAAGAATATTATTAATAAAGACACTAGTTGCATCATAGTGAAAATCGCTCCCCATCTTCTTCGTATAAGAACTTGCTTTAAATTTTCAATCTATTCCCTCCATCAAAAAATAATACTCCCTCCGTCCACAAATAAACTTTCCTCCGTCCACAAATAAACTTTCCAGTTTCCACTTTGGTACGTCCACAAATAAACTTTCCACTTCTTTTTTTGGCCTTGAATTGTCCCAATTGTTCCAAAAATAACCCTCCTTGCTTTTGTTCCCATTTAAATTCAGACTTTCCTCATTCACTTAATAAGGGTTAGATAGTCAATTCAGCTCCTCCTTGGTTTGTGTGCAAAAAGTAACTGGAAAGTTTATTTGTGGACGGAGGGAGTAGTCACCTTTACCATTTAAATTTTGAATACTACTCCCTCCGTCCCGCTATTACGTTTCCAAACCATCAAAATTTTTGTCCCCCTATTACCTTTCCAAACCAAATAAATCCCCATATCATCTCCAAATTACCCCTCCACTATCTAAAAAATACAATAAAAAATTCTTTTTTCTCTCTCCAATCACCCTATCTTCAACCACTCTCTCTCCAATCACTCTCTCTCTTCTAATTTTATATCTCTCTCACATTCAATTATTATATTTTCTCTATTTCACAAGGGTAAAAATGGCCTAAATTTTTCTTCTGAATTCTTGTGCCAATTTTGATTTGGAAACGTAATAGTGGGACGGAGGGAGTATTACTTTACTACTAATTCCGAGCAGAATAGAGTCATTATTTGTAAATCATAATCAAACCAATCACTTCTCATTTGCATCTATTTACCAAGTTATGTACTAGAGTTATTGACAAATTTTTCCTATACATAGCATCACACTCATAACTTCCCAATAATTCCTCCAATGTTTTTTTTTTTTTTTTTTGGGTATTATTCATCCAATAATTTAGATCACCTAATAAACCCTCCAATAATATTACCCAAGTAATCCTCCCAATTGAGAAAAAAATAAAATATCCAAAATGTTACCTTTAGCAAGCAAGGCCGGGATATTACTAGTAGCCCCACCCGATGTAGCGGAGTGCACGAAGAGCCGGTTCGGTTGGGTCGAAGACGGAACCGAAGCGAACCACCGGTCGAACACCGCAAACTCCTGAACCAACGTCTTATAAACCGGGACCATTTCGGGCGGGAACCCGTTCATCACGTGCCGTGCCATATCCATACTCCCATTAACCGAATACGCTTGCTGAGCGAACCCATTCATCGGAGCCGGGTCGGACCGAGTATCGTTGGACCCGAATATCTGCTCCCTAATGGCCTGAAAAGAGTGACCCGGGTCCGGGTCGACCACGTAATGGGACGTGTTGTTGTAGAACACGGTCGGTGCGGTCCGGTCCGAGAGGGAAACCCGGTTCGACTCGGACCCGTCGACCCCGTTTATTTCCGGGTTGAGTTTTTTCATCCAGCCCAACATGTGGTCGAAGGACCGGTTTTCCATGACTAAAACGACGACGGTTTTGATTGGACCGGTGGGTGAACCGTGGGTTTGGAGGATTAAGAGGGTGATTAAGATAAAAGAGGAGAGAGAAAGAGAAGGATGTTTGTTGTTGTGAGTTGAAGAAGCCATTGTTGTTGTTGTTGTTGTTGTTGTTGTTGTTGGGTTTGAGATTTGTGATTTGTGATTTGTGATTTGTGTGTTGTTTGTATAGACTATAGTTTTGTGTTATTGTTGTTTGGTAGTGTGGTGGAAGGATGTGGAGGAATGGGGAGTGATTGGGAGCTTAGTTGGGCAAAGTTAAATAAATACTAGTAGTGCTATAAAGGTTTTTTGTTCGTTCTAGATAGCTGCGTAAAGTGCTAACCGTGTAAAAGGTTAGACTGTATTTTGCCCATAAATATGTATACGGATTGGTTTCACCCTTTAACCTTAAAAATATTGCTGAAAAAGTTTTAGTTGAGTTGCAAATTAAACTCAATTGAACCCGGTAAACTCAAAATAATTCAATGTACTAGAGCGATTTATAAAATATAAGAACATAAATTTTTAAATGGTTGAATGTAATATGGGTGAGTATTTAGGTATTTTTAAGCGAAAAAAACATACCAAAATAAGAAGTGGAACTGATAATTAAAAATGATCAAATGGAAAACATAACTTTGAATTGAAAAGGATAGAGCATCTTTTAGTGTTTGTGCATCAAACATACAATGCAACACCTATTTAAGATGTTCATGTTTGATTTTTTTTTTTTTTTTTACAGATAATTAATTGAATATATATTACTATTACAAACCATGATTTTGTGTGTGGTAAGTTCAAATCAAGGTGATGAAAAAAAAAAAAAAAAAAAAAATTGTGTGATAGGCCATGGCCTCCATCTCCATCCATTATCCTTGTTTCTTCTTTTACTTGTATTTTCTTTATCCCTCTTCTAGATTATTAGCAATTAGCAATCGATTGTGAGTGCTATGGCTTTATGGCAAGTGGGATATCTTAATGTGCACGATTTACCTGAAGGACAGAGGAAAGATAAAAAAAAAAAAAAAAAAAAAAAAAAAAAAAAAAACAGAGAAAAGTAGTATCAAGCATGTATGTCTTTTTTGTGTGACAAATAACTGCTGCTTTTTGAGTAGTAGTAGTAGTAAGTAGTATTTTATTACGTAATGAATATACTACTCAGTAGTCATTTTACTGCTATTCTTGCTTTTCCCAGAGTTTTATTCTACATCCACATGCGTTATGCACTTATGCTTATGCAGCAGCGTAAAATGCCGGAACACTCTGCCTTTTACTGCTATTTTGTAACATAAAGTAGTCATTTATATAGTACTGTATTACACAAAACCAAATTCATTAAACCTTCTTTTTTAATTTTAAAAAGATAATCATGAAATTCAATAAAATTACCGGAAAGTAAAAAATACGATTCAGTTACAACTTACAATGTGTCTCAGATGGAAGTGATCAATACGGGCATATGGCAAGGAATTATTATATAATTCGAGACCCTTGGTATCTCTTTTCATAAAAGAAGTGAAACCCACTCAAACCATTCAAAAAGATATCTTAAATATCTTATTGTGTGTTATTTGGTTGGATGTAAACTAACATGGGAAATACAAGTTACATAAAAAAAAAGTTCTAAAAGAAACTATAAACATCCCTTAACGAGCTAAGGGGCCAAGAACTTCAAAGCTCGTGCTTCATGTGCACCAAAATGATGTTTTTACCTTCCTGGTAGCTCAAATAGGGAGGTGGAAGGGGTGGATTGTAAAGGAAAACAGAGAGAAAAACGGCCCTGTTCGAGGTGCTTGCCAGTTGCCAATTTTTGGTTTTGAAAAATTTTCAATTCTTTGTAAAAATTTATTTCAAAGCTGAATTTTTTTTGTGCTTACAGTTTCCTGCTTGATTTTCAAAACTGACAACTGAAAACTAAAAATCAAAAAAAGTGGTCTCCACAAACTGATTTTGAGTTTTTAAAAAAATTGAAAACTGACAATTGACAACCACCCCAAACAGGCCCTAAAACTTCTCAACAAGCTTAAGCCGAACACACTCTAAATCTACAAAAGTTGATGATTTACACAAATCTTGTCATCAGAGTACATATTCACCATCTTCTAAACTCACAAGAAATTTTCAAATAACAACTTCCTTCAACTACCACCTTTCCAATTTACTGTAACTTATTTCCCATCAGACGTAAAAAGTTGCTTGCCTACGAGTTAAAGTAGAATTCCCATACTCCCCAAAACAAATTACACATTCGCCCATCAAAAATTCATACTTGGGTAAACAAGGAATTAACTTTGTCCACATCCAAACAAAACAGAACAACTTACATAGATTACCAATGTAACATCAATTTCCATGGATTACAACTTCCTATGAAAGTTGATAGACTACATACCCAAACAAGACCCAAACTTCAAACACACCAGAGTATTTATACCAACATCATATAGTTCAATACACAACAATTATAATCGCAAACTCGATATCAACCTTAGTAACCTGGAGGTATTTCAGGTACATAATCCTTGGTTCAGAAAACACAACACTCAAAATATAAACCAACCATAAGTTTTGAAAATTTATTCAGAAGCAGCCCCAAGATAAAGAGGCAATATCTTTATTCCGGTCTTGTATCTTTTGCTCAACACTACTCCCAGCTAAAAGGCCTCAAAGCACTACCGCTAGTGCCCTAGAACTGGCATGGGAGATGAGAATAAGCACTAATTCCAAACATCTTTAGGGATCAGCTTGCCTGATGAAGAGAGAACTACGACAAAGCATCGCCATCTGATAGAACCCAACACTGCAAGTTTGCTATTAACCTGTCATCCACCAACGGACCCGATCTATCCAGACACTAGGGGTCAAAAGGGGGCAAGACTGTGACAAAAAACCCTTTAAATCTGCAATAACCCATTTCAATCTCTCCTTTTCCATGGTTCAACCAGAGGAGCTCAACAGAATCTGCATAAAAATGGATGCTTGAGATGAGAGCGCAAAATCATTAAAGCCTTACACAAACTAAGACCAGTTAATGTGTCTACGGTCTACACCTATGGATGACACTGGCCCACGCCGACACACTATGTGAGGCGAACCAACACGTTTTTGGTCCAGCATGGCACAAATACAACTCTAGCCCGGCCGACTTGAGGCATGAACAGTGGGCAGATTGGCAGAGCCAGGGTTGGCGAAAATTTCTTAATCGAGACAGGGGCCGTCCCAACCACGGCATAGTCTATAAACTTATACTCCCTCCATCCACAAATGAACTAAAGTTTGTAAACTTTTCCCTCAAAATCAAGTTCATTTTGGGAAGGAATGAGTAAAATAAGTTCAAAACCGTAGGGACCATGGGCCATGACTGGGCCACCCTCGGGGTGAGGCAGCACAACAAGCTCACCACCCTTGAATTCCCAGACATGATACATGGGCCGGCAAGAGACGGCCTAGAGCCATTTGAATAACAAAAGCATAACAGATAATATGCTAATTTCTTTTGTGGGTATATTGGAAACAATATCTCTACTAGTTAAAGACAAGGTTGCATACATGTAGACTTCACAAAGCCCTGCCCTCACTACTCACTAGATCCTCTATGGGTAGTTGGTGAATATTCTTTCCGTTCACAATATAACGCCTCTTTTCTTTTTCACCGTTTTCAAGCCCAAGCTTTGACCCTAAGTTTATATTCTAAGATATAAGCAAACACTGTAAAAATACGTTGTGGACGTACTTTGAAAGATTTATAAGGTAGTATCACTTTTATGTTGTGAATCAATATATTTTCTAACAAAATTACAAGTCACAATGACCATAAGAAAGTGTGAAAAGCCCTATATTTTTAAGAGAGAGTATAAGCTAATTTCTTATAGTTAACTTATCCAGAGTTAACTTCTCACAAGCACCACCAATACCACCCAAAAAATAAAACAAGACAACACTGGAAAAAAGAAAGAGGGGATTTGCACTCTGCAGTAGAAAGGAAATTTGGCATGGTCAATAGGAACAAATTGACAGAATGAAGCATTTTGAGAACATAGAAGGAATTTCTTACAAGTTCGGCAGCTAGTCCCTGCTGGACACCTCACACCCTCCAACCACCTGGTATACCAAAGAAGACTGAGAGCTCTAAACAGCGGGGGGTGCACTTGGCAAAATAATGCAGGATATTCACCAGAATCAATCTCTGGGACCTGAAGGACATGCCAATCAATACGTAAACTTAGTTCAATGACGAAGAACAATCACTTAGAAATGAGTGTTTTAAGTTCTCCTGAGATGGGATACATTGTAAGAAGCATGATACTCACCATCCACACCATGAATACCATCCAAGTGACCTCACACACGGTACTGGCCAGTCCAGGTGGACTGCCCATGGTGGTGCTCTGGCTGAGAAGTGAACTGATTTCCATTCATAATATGTTGCTGTTGATGCAAGTTGTGCCCAGGATTAGAGTTCAGGTTCCGGAAAGGCTGGTATTCTGGATGAATATTCAAGTTTCCCCCTTGAAATTGTACAGCAGAAGCTTGCATTCCAGGAAAAGGTAAGCCACTATTTCCATTCGAGCTGTTGCTATTGCCTATGAACTGTGTATGACCAAGTGACACTT
Source organism: Mesembryanthemum crystallinum (assembly GCA_030267885.1). NCBI lineage: Eukaryota > Viridiplantae > Streptophyta > Magnoliopsida > Caryophyllales > Aizoaceae > Mesembryanthemum > Mesembryanthemum crystallinum. Next base: position 8,943 of record BSSO01002484.1, on the reverse strand, counting down.
GATTACTAGCATGATTTGGCACTATACTGTTTGTTGAGGATGTCATTTGATACCCATCCAACCAGCTATAGTCATCAAGCGCTGTAGACCCATTTGTTCCAACCAGATTAGGCACTGGAATATTAAAATGTTTGGTTGAAGGAACAGAACTAAAACCAGGTGGAGGTCCAAGATGCCTAACAGGGCGGCCTGCTTGACTTTTAAATGTTGCTGACGAGATTGGCGGCGGCTTTACAGCTAAATTATCAGGGTTAAATTCACCAAATGTAACAGAATCCATCTTGGATGGGATCATAACTGATGAACCTCTCCTGTAGTCAGTATACATCACATTGTCCACCAAATTAACAGATGGTTGAGGAGGAAAAAGTGAACCACCCATCGGGGCACCATGTCCTCTAATTTCTGATGTTAATTCATGCCCATTTTCCACAAACCTCAATTTTTTCATGCCATCTGCAACAGAAGGTGGTTGTTCAACTAACCATGTTGAATTACGCAAATCCATCACCGGATGATGCTGTGGAGCACTGTTGTCAGAAGGCCGAACATGTTCTGATGAAGCCTGCTGGCCGTGTACACTTGTGACAAGAGGGGCACTCTTCTCCTGCTCCGAATCCTCTTGAGAGATCTGTGGCAACCCAGTGGCATCCATTTGCTTCTCAACAAGCACTGGCTTGAAAACAATCTCTTCATCATCATCATCCTCTCCTTCAAATAATAGCTGTACATTTTCTCGCATCGCCACAGTATTTACTGATGACGTTGCAATCTGTTGCTCACTTGAAGGTGATTCAGCCGACCCAAAGTAGGAGCTTGGCACAGCATTCACAGATACTTGTGGTTGAATTCCAATGACAAATTGTTTCACCTTAGAATCAAAAGATACGGCCTTTTGATCAACCATAGCTACACTTGCTAAAGCCTTGCCTGCAGCAATGATCCTTTTAACTCGAGTTCGTTTCTCTCTGCTGCTGCCAACAACACTCACAGAATGCTTCCTAGAAAAATCCAGAATACTATGCGCAGGAAGAAGAGGCAAAAAACCCCGTAACTCAAAATCCTCCCATAAAGCAAGTCGACTATCATTCTCCCCTTCTTCATACCTGCTCATGTTAGTAAAGCAGGTTTCCTCTCCATCATCATCACCGGAAACCAGCTTACTTGACAGAAGCTTATTAAATAAAGCTATGCAATGCTTCCAGAATGACAATTTCGAAGCAATTGGCTTCTTCTCGTCAGCGGTGCAAGCTGCAACATCTGGACAACAAGCCAACCACTCAAGAAAAACCAGAATACCAGGTAGAAGAAAACTAGAAGAAGGATCACGAAGCTGCAGACATCTCTCGACAATGAGGTCCATAATCTCAAAAGTAAGAGTGCAAGAATTCTCAAAGAGAACATTATGCTGTAAGATCTCTGCATAAGTCTGGCCTTCAATTTTCCTATTTACATTATAAACTGTGAAGATGAGGATGGCAATAAGCCTCAACATGGCCAATCCATTCTCCATACCATCAGCCCCAAAACTTTGCTCCTCCTCTGGTCCAGAAGACAGAAGCTCGTGAAGGGCTCCACCAACCGAAGAGAGTAGACCAGGGAATGTCTCCAGGCTGGAATAAGCGAGCAATAATTAGACAATACACATATGAACACTAATAAGAGGGACCATAGATGTGCAAGATAAAGTACCTGGTTCGAGAGAAAAGGATGCCATGTAACCGGACAAACTGAGTACAAAACTGCTTAAATTTCGATTTGTTACTGACATCTTTATCTCCGACAGATTTTATCGTCTCAAGCAGCAGAGTATGGCTCTGACGATTCTGGAATAAAGCCAAAAATATTTATATATATGGATTTCAATAACTTCATATTGTGTGCCAACCATTAAAACATGCAGCAAATTGAAATCAGCCCAGACATGGATCAATTTTAAGCGGAGCTACTGATGATAGGTAGCAACTTTACCAATTAAAAAAGCTTTGTTGGTGAAGCATGGGAGAAAATTTTCAGAACAAGGAGCAACAAACATTGAATAAAACATGACACAACTATCTCAAATTGAAAACATTATATACAACAGGAGCATATTTATCTATAAATATACTCATATAGCTTGGTGTAGAAACCATCTCCAAAGTCCAAACCCACAAACACATTTACATCATAGACTATCCCCAAGCCCATCTGAGTCTAGATCAGCTGCTGAGATGATTAACTCAGATGCTTGCCACAAGAATATTTACTTGAATTTGGTCTTGTCTTGAGGTTGATTAAGCAGCAAGAGAGGGAAATAGAGTTTCTAATTTGTTAGCAAAACTTGCCAGAACAAATATGTTGGATGACTGGAATATTTTGCTTAAACCCCCAACCCTTCTTTTGGACTTACTCCAAGCTGATTTGGAAGCTTGGAAGGTTGATGACTAATCTTAAATCTACTGCACTCTTTCTACCAAAAAAAAAAAATAGAGAGAGAGAGAGAGAGAGAGACAAAACATGCAGCATATAGAAACCTCCAGTCATCAGAGATAAGCCCGTAAACTGTATATTAGAAAACATACATGCAGTCTGTGATTGGTTTCATTTACTCTATAAAGCCAACTGACCACTAAAATCCATCGCAGTGTCTTCAACCAATTTTCATTCAAAAAGTAAGCCATAGAGGACAGGATGAATCATCCATCAGATGCAACTGTTTGTACCTTTTCAAATGCGATAACCAGATTATCCTTTGCTGTTGAAAAGGGAATTTCTGCAGCCAAACTTCTAAAATACCGATACACAGCCACCAATTCATCACTTGAGTAAGTAGCTAATATTGCGAGCTACAAAAGCAGACATGATGCACTGGATGTAAATAATATAACCATGAAAAACTTATAAATCCAGGAGAAACTATCAATGAAAGACATAAGAATGATAAACTCCAGTAAATTGTGAAAGAGAATACTTAGACAAGAAACCTGGTGGTGGGGATTGCCATTGGACGGCCAAAGAGATGCAGCTTGCAAATAGTAACTTGAAGCAGCAGAATATTCACGAGCTCTTGATTCACCTTCCGCATACAAGCCTTTGTAACGAGCAAGGTCCCCTAGATATATCAGGCAACGATGACAGGATACTAAACCTTTCTTTATATCAGATGATTTTGCACTGTCAGTCCCCATAACAGCCTGATTGTCTGAATCATCAGAGAAATGCCCTAACGGAAGGCCATACTTTGCTCTAATCTTAAGAATCAGGTCATGGTAAAATCCTGTTGCCTCTGATAGAAAAGCCTTAAACTGAACACGTATTTTTGTTATTCTATCTGGTTGTGGAGGACCTCTCCCGCTGTTTGCAGATGATCGCACAGATGCTTGAGCAGCACTGAAGTGTGCTCTAAACTCCTCAATTCGCTTGTAATGCAGTTGCCATATGGAAAACTCAATATTGTGTTGTTCGGAGAAAGCATGATCTTCAAGGATTATAGCCTCATAGTTCTCTCGTATCTGATACCACGCATTAGGATCAGATGGAATCCTTGCCTGGAGTGATTTCTGTCGCTTCTTCTCCAACTCGATGTTCTGTTGAATATGAAATTTCTTAGTCATTAAACATTGAAAATCTTAGTTCAAACAGAGTTTTTTATGTTTAAGGTCAATATAACTGAAAAGTGCATAATGATGGCCACCATTCACAACTAAATACAGATTTATGCTCTACAATTAGTCACATCCCCCTGAAGCTCAATCAAATAAATCAACAAAGATCTGTACACCATGGAACAAGGAAGGAGAATATAAGATACCTTGTTATACAGCTGTTTAGCACGCTCCTTTGATGTTGAAGTAGGTGTCTTATCCATCTGAACAATCATCAGGTATGGATACCGGGATTTTTCTCAGCATCAACCCTGATCATGAATGAACAAGCATTCATTACATTATGCTCAACAAGAGGCAAGATCGCCTTGGCTTTACTTATTGTTTCCCCTTTGCTGGAGGCAGGGGTATAACCCCACCCATCAGATCAATAAGGAATTTTGAGAGAGCTAAAGAAAGGAAGAACCAACTGGTTGCAAAAACCAATAAAAAGGTTCATGACTAATGCCAATTCACACTCATGTACTTTACATATGCATACATACATACTCGTAAAGGTTTATATGCTATAGTTTCTAAAATGTGAAACCATTGGGCTTCCAAATAGCTTGACATATCATAAATATAATGCCCTACGAAAGTTGCGATAATCTTAATTTAAAGATAATAAGTTTGCTTATAGCCCAAGCCTCAATTAGAGCTCACTCTCACAGGAAGCAAGTATAGCTTTAAGATATCCAACAGCAATAACAAGAATTATAGTATCCAACCTTCACAGGAGTTAAAGATCATGATAATTCCAATATTTACCCAGTTTCAAAAACCTAGAATGAGCAAGCAAAGGCCAGCAAATGCCAACCCGGTTAATTTTTCAGAGAAGTTCAATGCAAAAACATCTTAAGATTTCAACAAACCCTGTTCAAAAATCTCCAAAACCCAGAAAAACTTCAAGTCCCCAATCACCCAATCTGTAAATTTACATCATAAGTAAATGCTTATAGCCCAAGCCTGAATTAGAGCTCATCCTACATGCAGCAAGTATACCCCCAAACTCATAAGCGTCAAAGATGAACAAAATTTCCAACCCTCGCAAGTCTTTAAGATCATGAGAATTTTTTCAGAAACCTAACTAGCAAATTTCACAAGCAACAACGCTGGGTAATCAGTCATCGACTTCAAATTCAAACCAAAATCAACTCAATCTTCCAAAGAAAAAAAAAACCCACAAAAACCATTCAAACCTAGTAAAAGCCCCAATCAAAAACCCCCCAATTTCAGGACCAAAATCACAAAATTGAGAGATGGGTAACTATGAATCCCTAAAAGAAAAAGACCAACATCGATTAAAAAAATTAAACAATGTCAATCAAAACTGGGACTTGTTTAGACCCACAAAGAGCTGACAAATTCAGAATGAAACCCAGAAATTAGACAAGATAATTAAAGAGTAGAAGACTTACCCAGTTGAGGGGAAGACTTGATGAGAGAGAATGAGAGAAAGACGTAGAATTGAAATTATGTTGTTGGTGGGTCAATTGTAAGAGAGAGAGGGAGAGAGAGATTTGGGGGAAGGGGCTCTCCAGGGGGAGAGAGAGAGAGAGAGAGAGAGGAGGGCTAGAGAGACGGAAGATAGCATGTCATGTAAAAGGGAAAAGAGAAAAAAATTAAAATGGATTTTCATGTTTCATTTATTTATTTTTATTTTTTATTTAGATATTGGTAATAAGTAATATTGGAGGATTTATAATATTCTTTTCAATTGGAAATTTGGAATTCAATGGGCTCTTCTTCGGTTTCAATATTTTCTGCTGTGGTCAATACACGCAAACTATTTCAATTTTAGGCGTCTTTTGTTTTCTTTTTCTAGTTTTCTCAAAAGTGAGAAATTTTTTTTATAGAGAAATGAGAGAATATTCAAATACTAAAATAGTTGTTTGAAGGGGTGTACAAATTTGGATCCGAATATGATGGAGGTCTGATATTCAGATATTTTCGGATAGTCAATATCTAAATCGATATATTTTAAACCTTTTTCGTATTATAATTTCGAATTTCTCGGATATTTTGGATATCTGATTAAAATATTTTCGAAAATATTTCGGTTATAGGATATCCGAAAACTATCTCCAAACCAATATTCCAAAAATTCTGATATTTAGGATATCCAAAACTATTTGAAATTTATAAAATTGATATCTAATTTGAAATTTCGACTTTTTGGATATCGATAATTTCGAATTTCTCCGATCGGGTTTTTGGATTCGAATATTTTTAAACACTCATAGTTGTTGGGAGTCATTCCTACCTAAAATTTTGGTGCAAAATGGTTAGACGTTTCACTTGGTTGTGGCATCCAACGTTATACCTCAATGCATAGAGTATTTAATTTTTATTGTTAAAAAAATACTCTAATAAAAGAATTGTGGAAAATTGGATTTAATTTAAACAATGCAACATTTACCCATCAACCAATAATAATCACCTTCACAATAAGGGAGCGCTCCTCTTCTCTCCCTTCTTTCTTAAACAAAAAACCCTTAGCCGCCTCCTCCTTTCTTTTCATCTCGGGGCTACCACCAGCGTTTGCCGGTGTTTAGCCCCTTCGTTACTAGATTCTTCTTAATTTTTCCATAGTTTGATATCAGTAGGTTTGAATAAACTCTCCTTTAGTGAGAGGTTGTTTGGTTCTCCGTTTTCGTCGAAGTTTTGTGCATGGTTCCATATTCGTCAAAGTTTTTGACTTTGTGTTTTAGAGTAGCGTGTTATGAATCAAGAAGACAAGTTTGATCTTTGATATCAAGGAGAGTACTTCCACATAGCTGCAACACATTTCGTGTTTAACTTTGATTGTAGGGATAAAGCGTCAGTGACGCCCCCTTTACTTCATAGCGTATTCTATGCTATTTACAGACAACTAATGGTTGTTCGTCTTGTATCGACGAAGCCAATCAAGCCGCCAGTCTCGAGCAAAGATGTTGAGATTGGAAGTACTTTATCAACGGAGCCGCTCAAGACACTGATTTCAAGCAGTGATGGTGGAAGTCATACTCATCTTGTTATTTTAGATTTTTACTTCTTTAGAGATATTCATCTTAGTAGATGCCCGATGGCTTTTTATGAATGAATGAATTTCTCATTTAAAAAAAAAATTGTAATCATAACCTGACCTTCACTTATTGTAAACAACAATCCCATCTTTTCACTTTTGTACTTCCAATGCACTCACCTTAACAATGTTAGAAAATCCGTTAAGTTGGGTGATGTGGCATTGTTTCTTTTCCCTCTCTCTCTCTGTTTTACACATTGCCTTGCTCTCTCTCCTTCATACTCTGCCCAGCCCGCCTCCTTTATTCCCTAAACTCTTTCCCTGCACCGCGCTGCTCTACCATCTCCCATGCTCCCCAACCCTTTTCCCCTCCACAACCCCCTCCCAAGATGACCCAACTTATAAGGGTTTGTGAATGCTCGAAAACTCGGCTTTTTGACATCTTCATTGGTCATAACCCCAAAACGCACGCGCCTCTATTGTCTTTGTCATCACCCACAAAATCACAACCACCACCATTAAACCCTCTATTAGAATAAACTATATACTCAAAGAATGAAATTCTAACATGTGAACTTATAGTGAACAATCATAAAACAATAAAAAAAAAAAAAAAAATTGATAGTAATACCTCAAAATGCTTGAGCCATCTTCGATACTTCAAAAAACTATGAGTGTTTGGTGTTGAGAGGGAATCAATCGTGGAGGCTGACAATTTGCTACGACAGCCATAGAGACGGTTGCGAGAAACGATGAGGGAGGAGAGAGAGAGAAATGGGGGGAGGAAGCTAAGTGAAGCAAGGGTTTTGTCCTCACTGCAATTTTAGGGGATAGGAATGGGAGTGGGGAGCAGGGGAGGGGGCTGGGATACATNCCCCCCCCCCGGGAGTGTGCCACGTCACCCAACTTTGATGGATTTTTTTAATACCATTAACGTGGGTGCATTAGGAACACAAAAGTGAAAAGGTAAGATTATTCTTTACAATAAGTGAAGGTCAGATTATTATTGGTTGATGGATAAAAGGTTGGATTATTTAAATCCAATTTTCGAAAATCTTTTTACTTATCTATAACATTAGCTTTTAAAAGGACCGGTCCATATCCGTGCTAGGCCCCAAGTTCCTGAAAAGCTAATGTTGTACGTAAGTAAAAAATTATTGGTGAACCTAACTCACCCTTACAGGTATCATAGGGGATTTCTAAAAAGCATCCCCCATAAAAAACGCTCAGGCCTACGAGGACGGCCCAATACTAGCAATCTATTTTAACCCAAATAGGTATCAATATAATCACTTCGAAGTACAAAACTTTAAGGACAATTTTAGCATCAACATATTCTAAAATTCAAAATCTTTTTTGAATAATTACTGTGCATATCAACTAGCTTAAGAGTATTACAGTTTATTAAGAAATATCCTTGAGACTTAAGTTTGAAATTCATTAGTTACTCTACTTTTTTGATAGTTGTGAACTTGTGATTATCAATACAATACAACTAGGAAAAGTGTTTAGATCAATTAATATTGTTATTATAACATTAATACAATTAGTGAATATAGCTGTGGATTAAGAGCTGATTTAATAATTGTAAAACAAATGTCCTCCAACCATAAGATTGATGATACGATTCCTAGGCCATAGCATTATGTGTAGCACGCAGTTTTTGAAAGATTTACGAAGAGTTTTAGGTTTTGTCTACTACTTGGAAATAAGCTTCACCTTTAAATAAATAATAAAAAAAAGAAAAATTTCACGTGGTACCCTTGAATTTAGGTGAAATTTACAGCGTGTCCAAAACTTTCATAACCTTCATGTGGTATCCCTGCACTTTGATTTATGTTAAAATGGTAACCTTTCGTTAAAATTTGAGTTTTTTCTTGTCAAAATTCCAATTTTGCCCCCATTTATATTTTGAACATGACAAACAACGCCTACTTTTAAGATATTTTTATAAAGTAGATTATTTATGATGCCCATAAACTTTATATTAATTTATGTGGTACCCCTGTACTTTCCAAGTATTTTACATGATACCCATGAAGTGTGAATAATGGGTGAAAAAAACGTTCGTTATTGGTAAGGGTTGTCCAAGGCTATATAAGTCCCTTAACTACATCAAAGATGGTTAGAACCTCTTCGCCTGATGGCCACTCCTCATCAAGTCTCTCTCTTTCTCATGGATTCACACGGTATTTCTCAAAATATGCAAACAAAATATGCAAGTGTAAAACTAACGATGAAGTGTCAATTTGAACAGAAAATGCAATGAAATTCTCAACATGGCATTTCATTCAATTTCATATACACACA
>BSSO01002483.1:0-19213 GCA_030267885.1 Mesembryanthemum crystallinum | reverse complement strand
CAATTATATAAATTGAAAACTTAAAACAAAATGATATTTCGATAATACTAATTAAGATGAATCTAAAAATTATATTATTACTTTATAAATCTTTATAATTTTTCACAAAATAATGGTCAAAGTTCAAGTTTGTAAACTTTAACCTCTAAAGTCAATATGTATAAGTTATTGTAGGACGGAGGGAGTATATATATAGATTCCAATTATGCGATTCTATCACTACTAAACGGTGTAACATGAGAGAGACTAGTACTTCAAGGGTGGTTTTATAAATTCAATGCATAATTAAAAACAAAGAGAAAAACAAACAACTTAATATTAGGACCACCGATTAATGCATGCATCTTGTCTTCTGCTTTATAGTTTATACTCCTAGAAGTTAGAGTTTGATTTACGAGTTCTTCAAGGTTATAAGGAAGAATCTTCTTAAGTCAATTCTATGTTACTCTAATTAACTACTCGAAGCATGTAGTCATATTGTTAATTTACTTCATGATTAAATAATTTACTGTACGTAACTATGTGTATGTGCATTGGGTTAAGTTTGGGTCCATTATTACAAAGATCGATTAAGTGTTTAGGACATCAAATAACATTCTAGAAACCAGTTGGCCAGTAGGATAACTCCTCTAATATAAATATCTTAAAATTCTCTCATTTTATCAATATGGAACTTCTCACTTAATTCATTGGGACATAAATTCAAAATCTACTTTATTGGCCTATTGTATACATATCCTTTTAAGCAATCTAAAACATATGAAAGTTTAATTTTCAGATTCTTGAAATGAATCCTTGTGAAATTGAATATAAGACAATACACACAATCTTTAAATTGAGAAAGCTAGGAAAGGCGCAAGTACCTTTATAATAATTTCTGGGAGGCTTTAATATAAATTATAATCTCCAATAAGTTCCAATTTTCAACCATGAGTTAATGAATTTTATTTTACATGACATATTTATATATTAGGAAAATTTTTACTATGGGTAACTGAAGGCCTAATTATAATTTGAATATATGTCTTTTCAATAATCTCATTCGATTACCTAAAAATTTTATAATTACTTCATTTCGGATCATTTTACTAATGGGCTTAATTATTATCCGTTAATATGCTGCATGTCATTAAGGAAAAAAATAATTCATTTTCATGTAATTAAGATAAAATTTCAAAACTACTTCAATTTCATGGTGAATTATTTTTTGTCTTTCCAACTTTTGTGGACATTATCTTTGAAAAAGAAAAAAACTACTGTATATTCTAATTACAAGGGTGACTTTGTTAGGGAAGTTCAAGCTTTGATAAAGAGTGGAAGTAGTTTATTAGGTCAACTTCAAGTGTAATAAGTTGATGTTGGAAAAATATTCATTAGATAATTTATGCCTGTTATTATATGATTCATTGGATCATTGTTGTTGTTGTATATTATTTGTAATGATCTCGATCTTACAAAAGAAAAAAAGAAAAAGTTTATTAGCCATACATATTTTCACACTACATTTCTTGAGATCTAGTTGCTATGCCCTCACACAGTCATTGCTTATATGACCTTACACGTACAATCATTGGTTTGTTTATTGTCTAAACAAAAAGTTAGTACTTGAGCTGATAATACGACACTACTAGACAAAAGTTAAGTTGTGTGTTACGATTGTAATACACTAAAATGCTCGATGATATATATGATCACCAGATCATGCGTTTAATTTAATAATTGACTACAAGTAGTAAGATCAAAGATGGAGTATTAATTGCAATGAAATTATTAATTCAATAATTCTATAGGTCACCTGTACAGACAATAAAATGTGTTTCCAATTTCCCTTATTTCACATCTAACTTGGTTTGGTTTTCTTTTTTCGATATCTCATATCTTATTCTATATAAAATTTATCTTATTAGTAAGTGGTGACAGAAAGTCTTGTTACCAATAATGACCTATATATAGCATTACTCTTATTAATTAGGTCGATCTTGTCTTGTCTTATCTTGTGTCGAGTTCACATTTATGGATGCTGATATCTCGTGCTAGTTCGTGCATGCATGTTTGATACAAGTAAGTAAAAATTTGAGAGCTTGTGATTTTCTTTCATTGTTGATAGAATTGTACCAATCATTTTCTTTCATTGTTGATAGAATTGTACCAATCATAGAAACAAGTGAAAAACAAACATCTGCCCTAGTTNGAGTAGTAGTCGGTGGCTATGAGCTATTAGCCAGGTGCGTGTATTTTATTTATTTATTTTAGGAGTTTTTTTTCGTCTTTTAGTACAGGTAAGGATTGCTCTGAAGGGTTCAATTAACGACTCAACAAATACATGAGTTTTAGGGCCGTGGATAAAAAAAAAAGGAATAAATTATAAATCAATTTCATATACTGAGTGTATGAGATCTCTTAAATTGAGAAATTTGAGAGATAATACTACAACCTCACTCCTATATGTGTATATGGATGCTTGTTACTTTTCTAGTTTATCATCTAGCATGTTGCATTACCCATGCATTGCTTGAGGGTAATTGTCTACGAAATTAAACCAATTATATTGAATCAATAAGAAAGAATCTAATTGGTTTAACTCCATATAAACTACTAGTATTACTATCGAGTATTAAACTTTATACATGCAGACTTATTTATCTTGAGATATGCTAGAACCGAGGAGCTAAAAGAAGTAACTAGATTTTCAATTACTTAATTATAATAATTAAAGCAATATATAATTACTAAAAAAATGGTTAATCCTTAACCATAAAATAAGCACTAGAAAAGAATTTGAAAAAAAAAAATGTTGTTAAATTAGCTAAATATGTAAAATGCCGAAAGAGGACATGCACATAGATATTAAAAGTCTTAAAGTTCTAAACTAATATATATCAATAAGCTCCTAGCTAGCTTATTTTAAAAAACTACATCAAGTAGTTTTAAAATACGCTATCTCAATAATTAAAATAATAAAAAAACCTTTATTCAAATTATGTTGCTACCCTTTTTGTTAATCATTTATAATAGAATAAATAAACTTAAAAATTTAAAATAAATTCATAATAAACTTGTTCTCAAATAATACTGATTACCACATACAGTATTTTTTGTAATAATCTTCTTCTTTTTTGTTTATTAAACAAATTATGTGTAAACCAAATATGTATGTAAAATATCCTAAAGTGGGACTTATCTTTTTTGCTCAAAAGGGGATAAGTCAATGAATCATAGCTTGCTCCCATTGTGGGAGCACATGAGATATCTTTTTGCAATGTGGTTCGAGTGTCTTGATTTGTTCTTTATAGTGTTTTGGAAGCTTCTTTTAATTTTGTCGTGGAACTTGTATATAATTAAGTGTATTTATATATATATACTAATTAAGTATTTCATTTCTAAAGATTCCATTGTCTTTTCGAGTTATGGTTTTATCTTTGTGAAGATCTTTGGCCAGTCAAAGGGTCAGGAATATAGGGATCCAAATTGAATTTGCATATTCACCCTAGCTAGCTACGAGATTAGGTTAATGCATATACATGCTGATTTTAGTTTATGAAAAGCTTGGCATGTATCCTCTTGTGATCTAGTTTAATCATTTTGATTAATATATAATTAATGCCATCAGTTATTCTTGTATAAGGTGCCTTCATACATGAGGCTGGCATTTAAAAAAATAAAAGGTGGTACATTCGCTACTTGGTGAAGTACCAAGTAAATCCTTAAATTTGACATACAATAATGTTTATTATATTACTCAATTATTACCACTTAGGGAATTGAATAATGCACCTCCATGGGTAATTAGCAATTGGCGGGGGTATCCAAATCCGGGTATATTCGCAATCTCGGATAGTGAAAATTCAAAACCGAATCCAAAACTTCAGATATCCGAATTTCAAATATCCGAAATTTCGGGTTCAGATGTTCAGATATTTTCGGATTTTTGATATCTGAAAAAATATATTTTAAATTTTTTTAATTATTTCAGATATTTTGAATATACGATTAAAATATTTCGGATATTCAAATGTAAATATTTTTCGATATTTTCGAATATCAAATCAGAAAATATTAGAAAATATCCAAAAAATTTCGTATATTTCGAATATCCAAAACTATCTGAAATTTATAAAATCAATATCTGAATCTAAAATTTCGGATATCCGATATTCAGATAATTTTAGATCGGGTTTTGGATTTTTGGATTAGGATATTTCTGAACACCCCTTGCAGAGAAAATAATATTTATGCTAATTATAATTTGTTTAACAATAAAAATTCAGATATCTACTCATGGATGCGCAAATTTATGTGTCTCTAATGAAACATAAAACCATTTTCTTAAAATTTATAGAAGGTGATTATCTACTTTGTCGACACAATGGGAGGAGAATCAGTAAATCTCTTGAGAGCTCGTCTCTCCACGAGAGTCCTAAGATATAAAACAACAACTACAAACCCATGTGTAACTGTACCCTCTCCCCCACCCCCAAACCCACCCACCGCGGACTCCCCGCCGAGCCACGCCCCCCGCCCCCGCCCCCACCCGGAACCCCACCCCTCTAGCTCAGCTCATATGGTCAGTACTGTATTTAATTGATCAACTCCATATATAACTATATTATTGATTGATTGAATTGAATGTTTTGGCATGCAGTTGTTTAGTCCGTTGATATTGAGGCAGTTGATGAGTGTGGTGACATCGCTAGTGGAGCAACCAACAACGATGGTAACAACCTTATTGTATTACAGTAATCAGTTGCCCCAGAGTAGTGCCTTGGAGAGGCTTGTGCATCATGATCTTCTTCTTCATCATTAGGACAAATTCTTCTTCATCTTCATCGTCAACTTCTTCAAGTGCTTCCTGTAATAACGTTACATACCCTGAACTGATTATTAGTTCGAATAAAAGAAAATATTAGTTCGAATATTAATTAAAAATATTAGATTTTTTAACGTAAGTATTAGTTCAAATGAAAGAAAATATTAGTATGGGAAAAATATTAGTTAAAAATCGTGTAAGTATTATCGCATAAGTATTAGTTCGAATAGACGAAAGTACTAGTTTAAATATTAAAAAGTATTAGTAGTAGTTTTTATCATAAGTATTAGCTTGAATGAGATTAAGTACTAGTGTTAATTAGTTAAAAACTGCATGAGTATTAGTTAAAATAAACGAAAGTATTAGTATCAATATTAAATGTATTAGTTTCGTATATAGTAATATCAGAAGCTAATGTTAAAGAAAATAAGTATTACTTTCAATATTAAAAGAATAAATTATAAAACCAATGTAACAAAATGTAGAAGGTAAAAGTACTAGGTTCAAAAATAATAACAACAAAATTAATTAGTTGGAATGAAGAGAAAGTATTAGTATGTTTTTTTTTAAATTATTATTCAGGCAACGAAAGTTTTAGTTCTTTTTTATTCAGGCAGCGAAATTATTACTTTTTCGAAAAAACAAGTATTAGTTTGAAACTGGCAACCAAGCAGACAAGGAAACATGTGCACGTTGACCCTCTGTCCCCTTTATTCACAAACAGACAAATGATTTGCACATGGGACCCTACGTCTCTCAGGAAAGTCGGACTTTTATGAGAGTCTGCGTTACTCAGTAATCGTCTCTCAGAAAAGTCGGACTTTTATAAGAGTTTGTGTTACTAGTTTGGATGCATAAATTAAACAGCCATTAAAGAAAAAGAAAAAGAAGGAAATTCTTTAATCTTCTGGTTTTTTTGCTTCCACTACCCAATTTCACTACAACAAGCTAAGCTATATGCAATAATGCATGCGTGATCATATGGATCAAATGTCCCTATTTATTATCTATCTTGGTAATCTTTTAATTTGTGCCATTAATTTGCTTAATGTTAAACAAGAAAACAATTGGATTAGTTGAACGCAAAGGCTTCAGCCTTGCATTGCGCAGTCAAATTTTTGTCTTCAGGTCTTGGATCGTTTCTTGCTTTAGATAAATTAGGTTCAACGGCTTTGATTTTGTTGTGTTAAATTAGTCATCTTTTTTTTTAATAGTTGGTGCCTCCCCTTAGCCAAAGATCAAGTGCATAGAAATTTCACATCAGAAAAAAGTTGGAATCCTAAAAGGGGAATTCCAATAATCAACCACACTCTTTCATATTCTAAGTAGAGCAAAAGGTGTACAACTTTGGAGAGGTGTGTAGAAACGAATAGTAGAGATGAAACTTAACATCAATCGATAGTCATACGGCGTTTACAAACAAGACGTACTTGATTATGCTATTTCAATATATTTTATGATAAGAGTATTTTTTTTCGTTTTTTAAAGGCTAAAACAATAAAGTATTGTACATGTTAACGACATACGTTAGTCTAAATTATATTAGAGGTATAATTATTAGACTTACTCAAGTAAATTGATCAGATGAGGTTTAATTTCAAAGCAAATTTAAATAAGTGGAGTAACTCATCATTAAACAACTCATATATGATCTTGTCCGCAAGTTCCTGACTCAAGTCTGTCTAATGTCTATCTATCATACCAATATATAATTTCATTTCAAGAAATATAAAGAGACCGCATCAAACAGTTGAGCAATAATTGAGCAACATTGTACTAGTTGGATAAAAGTTATACAAAACTGATTTGTCTTTGATGCTTGATGGGATCTGGGATCTGGCATCTTATGTCAATCTTTTTCTTGTATTTTGACAAAATGTGCCAAATTCAAGAGAATCTAAGAAGTGCAAAAAGCTATTCTGATTTATGACCCCATCCAAATGTACACATACTGTTATATAGAGCTGGCAATTCATGTCACTGGGTCGTGTTTATGATATATTTTGTGTCAATTTCATGTCGATTTTTTAAATTTATCAAAAATTATAAAGAAAGTTGTATAATTACATTATAATGAAATTTGGTCAAATCGTATCAAGTTCGGGTTATACGTGTTCGTGTCGTGTCGTGTTCATGTTTCTCTCAATAACTTCGTGTTGTGTCATACCTTGCCAACTCTACTCTTATATACATGCTTCTTCAATCCGAAAGTAGTTGTCGCGTTATATCTCACCTTTAAAATCAAACTTAATGTACTTTTTCACTATTGTGACTTCACATTTCAAATGAAATATATTCTTTTCGCTTTATTTAATGATGATGAAATTGGAAATGAGAATATTCCACCAATCTTCTTAGATGAATGGCTGAGATTGAATGATTTCTCATACGCAACTGGTATGTGTAGTCTTTTCCATTGAAAATATAATTACGATTTGTCTCTCTTTTTAGAAATGTACTACGAATACTACATTTTACCAAAAAATTGAAATCTATGCTTGAGAATTAATGACTCGATAGGTCAACCAAATATTTTCCAATTTTTCTTCTCTATTAAGAATTCAATAATAGGTTGGTGAAGATTCAAAGAAATGACGTAAATATTGGATAACTCTTGGAAATTAGATAGTGTGAATTTAAGGTAATCTACACCAAGAAAACCAAAAAAAAAAAAAAACCAGATAAGCATGGCCATGTAATCAAGAGTCAAAGTCCAATAAAAACAATGGTGGGCCCATTGGACCCAAAGTTGTTGGTCTAAAACCGGCCCACCTCATTATTCAATTTGAAAAATCAAGGCTTATTTTGATTCAAAATGAGTTTCAATCTCATTGGATAGAAAAGTACCCATCTAAAATGTTCCAAAAATTTTATACCACACTTTTCTGTCTTTTTCTTCACTTTCAAACCACCATTTTTTATTTTATTTTTTCTCAATTTAGTGGCTTTTTAAGGGCGTGTTTGTATGTGTGGTTAGCAAAAAGGGGGAGGAAAAAGGCCCAACCCTTTTCTTATTCATTGTCACTTTCACCAAAACACCAAAAACCAAACACTTTCTCTACCTAACTTTATTTCTTTTTCAGTTACTATTTGCTTTGTATGAGAAATAGACAATAATTTGGCATAATCAATTTATGTTTCCAATAGGCTACAATAAGGATATAGATGTAGATGTAGTACTGTTGCCAGCTGCACTATTATTATGGATGGATATACATATTGGGTAATTGAATTGAATTCATATTGGTGATTTGCATTAATGCTCATAATAATGTCGGAAGATATGCAACCCATGCTTTGATCCATACATCTAACTATTTATACAATTCAATTAGAGGATGGAGATTATACACCACAATATAGATTGTCTAGTAATGAGTTAGCATCATTTTGTCACCTAAATAAGAGACTATTATTATATAGCTATTTAATACTCGTATGTAATAAAGACGACAAATAAAAAGTTACGTAGAGAAAGTGTTTAAAGGGAGGAATTCACCACCATCTAGAAAAGTTATGAAGAAATTTCAATTGATTTCCTATAGTTAGTTAGAGTGAGGATAGATTGATTGATAGTTATTGGTAAGGTGTTTAGTTCATTCAGTGAGTTAGTAGCTGTTTAAGATGGTAAAAGACCTTACAATTTGATTTTAAATAGGAGAGTAATTGTATTACAATGTCATTAATTACACTTATATGATCAAGTGGGTTACTAACATATCATTATTGTTATTGTTACTAGTTGAGTATTAAAGTGTTAAATTCATGAGCTACTAGCTTCTACAGAAATACAAGACAAAACTTAGGGGGAAAATAAGGTGGGAAAGTGAAATCCAATTTAGAAAGGTATAAATTTTGGTACGGAGAGCAGCCACCGTATACACGAACACGACATATTATGTGCAGAATTATTCAACTAATATTGTGTTTGAGTTAATTTGCGAATTATATATTG
The DNA here is from genome assembly GCA_030267885.1 of Mesembryanthemum crystallinum. Taxonomy (NCBI): domain Eukaryota; kingdom Viridiplantae; phylum Streptophyta; class Magnoliopsida; order Caryophyllales; family Aizoaceae; genus Mesembryanthemum; species Mesembryanthemum crystallinum. Next base: position 10,451 of record BSSO01002483.1, on the reverse strand, counting down.
TTTCGGGTTTTTCTAATTATCCGTCAAAAACATTATAGCAAAGACAGGTCCGGTTCAAATCAATTTCTAAGGTATGTTTATTTCACTTTATTGAATCACATTCACGTCAATTAGTTGAATTGGGCTTATTCCCAAGTAAAAGACCCACACGTGTCAGACATATAAATGTGAAGCTAGATGTGATGAGCAGAACAGCACATCACGCCCCCCACGCGGCCACTCCCCACATTCCTCACCCCCACACGTAATTTGGTACAAAGTCCATGTCCCTTTTCGTCTTTTTACCTCTCTGGCTCTGGCACCAAAAACAGGGCACTCCCACACAGACACACTCGTGCTCATTATGATTTATGACAGCCTCCGTTACTACTGCCGGATTCCCCGACCCCCTGTTCTTCTTCTTCTTTCCATATCTCTCTCTTCTGCATCTAATCTCTCTCTCCTCAATTTCACTCTAATTTTTATTTCTCACTCTTATTTTTTTTTTTTTTTCTATAAAAATTGCGTTAATTTTTTTCATTTTTTGATATCTGAGACTGAGATTAAGATATGCTCCCTCTATTCTCTAATATAACTATATATCCTCCCTCTCTCCGCCATGGACGGCAATGAGTATGAGTCCACCCTCCCCCTCTCTTTCTCTCTCCTCTCTCATCAATCAATCTCACTAAAACCCTGATTTCCTCTCTAATTCTCTCTCTCTCTCCTCCCGCGATGCCCACCGGATTGCGGCGGCGCACTGGCGGCGGATCATGAGTGTCGTGGTGCTGCTGCTACTTCTCAGCCACTGTACGGAAGGATTTTTTCCGGCGGGGTTTACGGTGGTTGTTGTGGTGGTTCTGGTTGACGAGGATCGTTTTCTTATGGGGTGTGGGGTGTCAAAGGTGGAGGATCTGCCATTGGTGAGTTTTTGTAGAGAGAGAAAGGACCTGATCAAATCAGCCGCCGACCACCGGTTTTCTCTCGCCGCCGCACACATCGCCTACTTCCACCAGCTCCGTCACGTCGGCGACTCCCTCTGCCGCTTCGTCGATGAGGAGCTTATTCTATCGGCGGCTAATTCTTCCTCTTCGCCTTCCTCGCCCTCTTCTCTCTCCTCCCCTGTTCTCACTCTCCCCTCTGATGAAGGTAAACCCGCCAAAAACACCAACAACAAAGCTATCCCTAAAAGGAAAGGGAAAGGGAAAGGGAAGAAGAAGAGCAACAACAAAACGCCGTCGTCTTCGGCTTCGATTTCACACAAATTGGATGGGGATGGGGAGAATAATTCACACTTACAGTGGTCGTCTGCGTCTTCTGGTTCCGATGTGAGCTCTTTTTGTGATCATGATCATGATCACAATGATGGGCATTTTGAGATTGAAGAGGAAGAGGAGGAACAAGATAGGTCGACCAGGCACGGCCGTGCTGGGAAGGTGAAGAAAGCTCCTCCGTCGCCACCGAAGCCTGGGATTTCTTACGTTCCGCCTCCTACTAGTAATTATCCTTACTCTTTTGATCCTACTTATCAACAGTATCCTCCTCCCATTGATAGTTTTTATGGCAATCCATCTTTTCCTGTTGTTCCTCCCATGTATGGATATAACAGTAATGACAATGCTGGTAATGTTTATGCTTCTTCAAGTTATTATCCGGGGAATGGTAATGAGAATTTGTATGGTCCAAGCACCTCTTATGGTGAAAATTTCTATGGTGGCTCTAGTACATCTTATACAGCTTACCATATGAAGAAGTCTTCCACTAGGATGCCATCTGTGATTTATGAGGAACCCAAACAGAATCCCATTTATTCGTTTTCGGATAGTAATAACCAGAATAGTTACATGCCTTCCAATGGGGATCATTACCCCAATTATCCGAATCCGCCCAATGGGGGTCCTGGGTATTTTGGGTTTATGGCGAATTCGGCTTCGCCGGAGGGGAGGGGAGGTAGCCGGCAACAGAATCAGCAAGAACAGCAAAAGCGGCCACCCACGCCGCCATCCCCCAAAGTCAGTGCTTGGGACTATTTCAACCCGTTTGAGACCTTTGATGGTGGGGTGTATCCGGGTTATTTTTCTCAGGCTAAGGGTGGGTACGGGTCGAATACGAGTAGTCCGGATTCGAGGGAGGTGAGGGAGAGAGAAGGGATTCCGGATTTGGAGGAGGAGACTGAGAGTGAGGTGATGAAGGAGCCCTACATTGACAAGAGGAAAGTGCAGGAAGAGTTTAGGGCTCCTAAAAGCAAGAACAAAACCGTCCAATTTGAGGAAGGGACACGGGGTGGTAATGGCAATGACATGATGAAGAAGAAGAAGAATGATGATGATGATGATGAATTCGGTGAGGGAACATCGAAGGGGGTTCCAACACATAATCAACGAAGAGGGGTGCCGCCAATGCATAATCAGCGAAGAGGGGTGCCACCAATGCATAATCAGCAAAGAGGGGTGCCACCAATGCATAATCAGCAAAGAGGGATGCCACCCATGCATAATCAGAAAAGAGAGGTGCCAATGCATAATCACCAAAGTGAGATGCCAGAGCAGTTCCGTGAGCCAGAGCTGGAGCCAGAACCACTGGAGGTTAGGGATGGTAAGAGCAGCAGCCCTGAGACTGATACCAGTATCTCTACAAGCATAGAGGAGGTTTCTGGGAAGAAGAAAGGGGTGAGCTTCGAGGTTGATGAAACTTCTCATCTTGACATGGAATCGTCCAAACCAAGTAGCTTGACAACATTGTCGGCCCATGGTACCCGTGACCTCAGAGAGGTGGTTAGAGAAATCAAGGAAGAATTCGAGGCTGCCTCTGATTACGGGAAGGAGGTCTCTGTGTTGCTCGAAGTGGATAAGGAGCCCTATAAGGCTCGGAAAACCTTTTTGAAAGGTAAGGTTACAAGAATTGGTTTTCATGCTTATTTTCTATCTTGGGTGTGAATCTGCTTTCCCAGTCTTCCTTATATGTTTCATTTTAACGGGATATTGCCTGAGGTTTTCCTATCTCGATTGCAAAGAAAATTTAATTAAGTGGAGTAACTCAAGAACCAACTCATATATGATCTTGTCCGCAAGTTCCTGACTCAAGTCTGTCTGTCTGTCTATATTCTATCGTACCAATATATAATTTCATTTCAAGAAATGAAGAGAAGCATCAAACAGTTGAGCAATAATTGAGCAACATTGTACGAGTTGGATAAAAGTTAAAGAAAACTGATTCGTCTTGATGCTTGATGGGATCTGGCATCTTATGCCAATCTTTTCTTTTGTATTTTGACAAAATGTGCGAAATTTAGGAGTATCTAAGCAGTGGAATAAGCTATTCTGATTTATGACCCCATCAAAATGTACAGATACTCTTATATAAGTATATATAAGCTATTCTGCTTTCCCAGTTCCTTATATGTTTCTTGAAATGAGATTATATATTGGTATGATAGAATATTGATGTATTGCATTTTTAGTTCTTCAGCTCATTTTATCTCGATTCTGCTCTTCTTGGCAAGTACAGAATATGATATCTAAGCTAACTAAATGAATTTGTTTTTAGTAATGTTGGCAAGCGTCTGCTCTACATCACTATCATCATCCCATACTCCGTCTAACCTGGCTGGAGGATATCCTGGGGATCCTCAGGATGATTTGGACTCTCGTAGCCTTGCGTCAACATTGGAGAAGCTATATGTGTGGGAGAAGAAGTTATACAAGGAAGTCAAGGTATGCTTGTTGCATAACTTCACTATTTGCTGCAGCATGATGTGTTGTGTGGCTAACTCTGTTCAAGGGCCTACTCATTTATACATGCGTGTTTCTCTTCAGCAGCCAAGGTTCCTACAGTTACTCTATTAGTGAATTTGGGGATGGCAACATTTTTTTAATTCCTGCAGGATTGGATTAAAATAGAGTTTTTGAACACCTTATCTGATTCTTATGATTTTGGTTAGCTGTGGAAAGCTTGGGATGTTTGGTGGAAATTTTGTTTGTAAAGATGTTGTATTGATTCTATATTTGTAGTAAAAGTTGATGATGAAGTGTTTCTGATATACCAGTGGATATTCCAAAGGAAAAGAACCTACAATTCATGAACAGCTCCCAAAACAGATTCGTGGCTTATGTTTTCCCAATGTTTAGTCATAAGGAATTAAAAAAAAGATGGTTTATTGGAACAAAATTCACATTTGATCTGTCGACATCTTGTTGAGTCATGCCTTGGAAGTACTGCTAATCAGTTTAACTTTTATAGAGGCTTGTTAATGTTTGTTTTGGCTCTCTGACTAATTATGGATATACGCTTTAAAATTTTCAAACTTTTGTATTTAGGAACTCGGAAATGTTTTTTCCCTTATTAGATTCTGGCTTAAAATTTGTGTGAATTTTCTCCCCTTTTTGATTGGATTATTTAGTACACTTTTGTTACATTCTTGCTCAATTTGTTTAGGGCATTGTGCTGGTTTTAGGATGAAGAGAGGCTCAGGGTTATGTATGAGAAGCAGTTGAAGAGGCTCAAATCTCTAGACGACCGAGGAGCTGAGAGTAGTAAGGTTGAAGCTACTCAGGCTTCAATAAGAAAGCTGCTGACCAAGATTAATGTCAGTGTCAAAGCTGTAGATTCTATATCCAGCAGGATACATAAAGTGAGGGATAACGAGTTACAGCCTCGACTTAAGGAATTAATTTACGGGTATGAATCCATTTTCTTGCTGTTACGCTATCCATCTTGCTGTAATATTATGCTTTCTGCATGTGAGTTATCAAGAAATGAACTGATTCTTCACTGAGTTCATTTCATAAGAGATTGCGTATTCTGATGATCATGGCCCTCAGTTAATTTCTTTTCTCTTTTCTGTTGTGCTACTTTACTAATGGTCTTAGTAGGGGACCATGAACTGTGTGATATGGTCCTAATCTTGCTGGTGTTTGCACTCTGCTAGCCTCACTTTTGTAGCTCTCTTGAGTATTGCTCTCTATGTATCTTCTCTAAGCTAGCACATAGAATAGTCTTGTGGTCGAAGTGTGGTGTGTTTCACCACCCAAGGTCTATTCCCACTAGAAGCATTTGGGAGTTCCCCTTTACCCCTTCCCCCTTCCAAAGTGCTTCGCCATGTAGTCTTGGGTTGGGCCTGAAACAGGTTAGCCTGATATGGCCCTTCCTTACTTCCCTTGTAAGAATATCCTCTATGTTTAAAGATATCCTTTATCCCTTGTTACTTTCGTAGTTGATTATTCAATCAACATCCTTTAATCTCAGTACTCGCTTGCTTCAGTGGCCGTCATTTACAGTTCAGCATTCCCATAGTATGAGCATTGGCCTGATGTGTAGCCTAACTAGTGACTTTGTATGTCCAATATCTGCTGATGGCAAGATGTGAAGTTTAGGCTTACAGTTAACGATGTGCAAATTTGACATTTGAAAACATTCTCTCTTTCCTGTTAAAGTAAAAGTTTAATAATATCTACACTGATTATTTGCAACAGCTTCTGTGCGAACTTTGCCTGAGGAACGGGATAATTAGCGTAAAAGTAGTATATAGTACTCCATGTGGTTTATCTAAAGCTACATTCTAGACATGAATATTCAATTTCTTTTGTTGACATCCCATTGTTGACATCTTGATGTAAAATAGGATGTTCATAGTAGTGTCAAATTAACTTCACTTTAAGGCCTCAATACACGATATCGCTTCATCGTTGCAGAATGGAGTATTTGGTTGTGCAAACTGTTAGGCAAACTGTTCATCTTGTTTAAGAATTTGGTGGTCTTTTAAGGAAATTTTAGTGAGTACCTAACCCTTTGTTAACAGGTATGCTTGTACTGTATATTGCAAATGTCAGGGGGAGTTTGAAAGTCTTTTGGTAATTCATGCTGAAAGATGTCAAAGTCAAACTCTCCTCACTTGTTGTTAGGCTTGCTCTATCATTACTGGGTTTTATTGCAATTCTTCTTTCTTTTTTCCCTTTCTGTTTTTTCATTTTAAAGTCTCAGACTGGTTTGCTGGGTATGTNCCCCCCCCCCACCGCACTTGAGTAATGACTGCAAAATTGTTTAGTTTGCTTTGTGGATTTCCTTGAAACATGACATTGCTTGTCTAGTATGATTAATCAACTCGATCCCTGCAGATTGAGAAGAATGTGGAAGCTAATGCTTAAATGTCACCACAAGCAATTCCAAGCAATCCTAGAAAGCAGAACTCGAGCTCTCAAAGCAAACACTGGCTTGAGAAAAGATTCAAGCGTGAGGGCGACCATTCAGCTAGAAGCAGAGCTACTGAAATGGTGTCACCGCTTCAATAACTGGGTCGAGATGCAAAGATCCTATGCCGAAACTTTGAATAGCTGGCTCATGAAGTGGCTTCAGTATGAACCAGAAATTACAGCTGATGGTGAAGTACCCTTTTCCCCAAGCCGTATTGGTGCTCCTGCAGTATTTGTAATATCCCATGATTGGAAGCAGGCGATGGAACGAATTTCAGCGTCAGAGGTGCAAACTGCGATGCACGATTTCGCCACGAGCCTGCATCAGTTGTGGGAGCGACAAGACGAAGAGCAGCAACGAAGATTGAAAGCCGAGAGCGTATACAAGGATTTCGAGAAGCAAATCCGGGTCACAAGGTTGGAGAGACAAAAGAGAGGACATGAACATGATGATGCCTTGTCAGACAAGAACAGCCTGTCGATGGTCGCTTCTGAAAGCGGGATTTCCCCTCTCGATGATCTGAAGGTTGATTTAGATTCTATGAGGCAGAGGGTGAAGGAGGAGAGAGCTGGACACAAGGAAGCAGTGAAACTGGTTCATGACGCGGTGTCACGGAGCATACAAGCTGGTTTAGTTCCGATTTTTGAGGCGTTGGAGAGTTTCACTTCGGAAGCTTCGAAAGCTTTCAATGATGTCAGAGTAGAACATGTAACTGTTGGTTCATGAGGAAGGGACATATGCCAGTAGAAGGTTAGGTTAGGGAGAGATTAGGGTAGGTCTAGGGATAGGGTTAGAGAGAAGAAAGAACATATTGATACACCTTAGGTAACTGGAGGAAAACAATAGTAAACCAGCTGGTTGTTGATCTGGATTTCCAAGAATTTTGACAGAATGATGGGTGGTTGTTGTTGTGAGCCAGTTTATGGTTCTGTAGTGGCGTAGACTTAGGATCTGTGTACAGAATTTTATTTATTTATTTATTTGGATCAGTGTATTCAAGTTCAATCTAGATCTTTCATCCCATTTTCATTATCTTCTTTCTCAATGTGTGTTTTCGATATAATTTCCGGGGGCCTGGGATGCCTCTATATATGACGAAATGCTAGTGGTATTCAAATTTTTTTTCAAAATGTTAGAAATGCTTATATACAAAGAAAATGATTTTGGTACTCAATTTTTTTTTTTTCAAAATATCAGGAATGCTTATATACAAAGAAAATGATTTTCGTATCCCATTTGATTTACAGTAACCTTGTTTAGGTATAAATTAATTGTTTTTTAAAATTATTCAGCTAATGAATGATCTGACGGTTCCGACCAAATTGAGTAATGATCAATATCATCTTTAGCTAACTTATAAGATGTACATATCACTTTGATAAGAAAATTGTGTTTTACATTTTTACTCTGATCAAGATCGTGTTATTATATCAATCATAATATTAGATGTTAGACTTTTTTGAAACTTGGTACATATATCCCTTTGTTGCTTATATTTAGCCTTAAGATTTCATTAAATTCATGATCCCAATATGAGAGTTATTACATAAGATATGAGATTCATGCATGCGAAAACTGATCGAGTTACATATTTCATATGATTGCAGGTTTTCGAAAAGCATAATTATATTTTCTAAAATTTAAGTTTACTAAGAGTATACGTACAACTTCAGTTCAAGTTCTTAGCTTGTAATGAAATTGACGAGGGTGCATATAAACTTTTGGTTTAATATTGACATGTCTATTACAATATCAATGGTATTGATGCAACACCATCAATTTTAAGTAATTAATATATTACTCAATCAATTTATATTTTACATAACTCAACCAACTAAATTTGTTTAATCGATTTACATAGGAGGCATATACTCGGTATGTTTTTTTATGAAAATACTTGAAAATTGAGGATTGTATTTCTAGCTAGTTCATTTAGAGAGTATGTTTGCAAAAAAGAATAAAAAAATTAAAGAATAACACTAACATACAATTACTAGTATGTAGAATCGATCTAAACTAAATACACAGCTATAATTGGATGAATAATGCTTAAGAAAGGGACAAGGCCAAGTCCTAACTCGGGATATTTTCCCTAGAATTGGAGGAGTGGTGCTAACAGCATAACTACCACCATAACCTAAGTCTAAGTTCAATTGAATTCAGATCAAATCAGTCAATTCAGTCAGTTCAATTATATTAATTTGTGTTCAGTTCAATGATAGTGATGATGACGATAATGATAATAATAATATCAATAACAGTAATAATAATAAGTTTAGATTGAGTTAGTTAAGTTTCAGTTCAACTCAACTCGGTTCAATAACAAAAAATTTCATTCAGTTCAGTTTAATCAGTTGCAATAATTTTTATTCATTTCAATTTAGATCAGTTCGGTTTAATTTAGTCAATATAAGTTGAAAAGAACAAACCTTAAATGATATATAAAACAAAAAAAAAAAATTGATTACAAAACCCTATAATCATCAATATACACATAATTACTTCATTAATTGTACTGAGAATGACAACATATTGTTGTTATATGTATTGATGTCGATGAGTACATGTATAAACTATGTACTGAAATAATTTCTATTCTGATTATGATTCTACGATTTAAACATACTTGTTTCATTTAAAAAAAACTTGACTATAGTATAATAAGAGTAGTAATTAAAAAGTCCCTAAAACTAGATTATAATATATGAGGATATTATAATACGATTATTTTTAAATTATACTCGTATATGGAGTGGAGTATATATGACAACATTAATGTCTATCCGTTGAATTCTGATCTGTCCTTAATCACTAAAAAGCACAACTTGTACAACTTTTATATTCATAATCTTAATTACTAATTGATTAGTTATTGATCCATCGATTTTAATTTAATAATTAGCACCTGACCTTACTTTGATAATATCCACGTCTATAAACCAATGAAAAACTCCAAAAATTAAGAGAAAATGCAAGGAAATGGCCTCACTGTAAGACGTGTCAACATCCTATTGGATGGATCTCATCAGACATATAACCTCTCGTACTCCTTCGACGTACGCTGTATATCCCTAACCTCCCTTGAAATTACGTACTTTATTAACCATTTAAATATAGAAAAATTGATTTTAAATAATCCAAACTATCTATAAGTTGTAGAAAATTATCTCAACTTCAATATTGGTGCTTAATAATCTACCCTATTACTTTGATTGCAATGCATGCACCAGCCTTGACGACGTTAACTCTCTCGCAATGTTTAACTCCTAACAAAGGGATAAACGATTGAATTAATGTTATCAATTCCATTTTTCATGAGAAAATTGATACAAAAAGGATGACATCGTCAAGGCTGTTGCACCAACTATAACTAAGAGATAGTTTAAATTTTTACGCACAAACAGTGAAGTTCGGATTATTTTATGCAACACAGAGATAGTTTGGATTATTTAAAACCAATAATCCTTAAATATATATCCACCATTTAACAAATTATTGGAGTATTATTATGAACATTACTATATTTTTTTTAAAAAAATGAACCATTTAGGGTTTTAGACGAGCTAATACATTTGCGAGTTGTTTGTAAACGAGTTCGGTCATTATTTGTTTATGAATAAAGGAGCTGAGTACGAGTAGGTTTTTAGAGTTACTCAACAGTTTTAGAAGTTTTAGTTACTTAATTAATAGTCCCCTAAAAAAAAAGAAACTGCTTAACGTAACCGATTAATTACTGACGTAACCATTTTTATCACAATTTTTTCCCAAAACACCCTTTTAACCTTCACCATTTTCTCTCTCTCCTCTCTGTCCATCTCCACACGAACCCCACCGGACAACCACCCCCACTAGCCCACTCCCCACCCCACTTCCTTATGCAACAACATTAGCAGCTACGGTAGAGGACTACGGCAGCCATGAAACATGAAGATATATAGCAGCCATTAAACATGAAGACAGCAGCCATGGCAAAGGATTACGACCCGATGAAGGTGGAATTTGGGTGGCAAAAATCACCACACAACCACCACCAACGCCCAAGCACAAACCCACTAGCCCCCTCCCCCCTTCCGCTAGACCATCCCGACCCCAATTATTCGACGCCGTCGGGGCTGGGAGAAGAGTGTGGTGTTGGGTCGCTAGTTATTCGATCGCTCTTCATTTCATTTGTTTTACTGCAATTATGTGATGTAGATCTAAACTTAGCAATAGTATTTGATGGCTTAAACTCGTTAATCCAGTTCATGTTTTATGGATTAAACTCGTAATCCAGTGCAATTTGT
>BSSO01002482.1:0-19221 GCA_030267885.1 Mesembryanthemum crystallinum | reverse complement strand
TTTTTCCCCCCTTTATTTTACTTTTTCACAATTTATAACTATCCTCATTTAGTATAAAAATTGTTGCATGCCTACCTGTCCAAGTTCTCATGATATCGACTAGTGGCGAACCTAGAAATATCTTAAAGGGTTAGGATACCCATTCTTTTGGAAAGTGGAGCAATGTTTTAATACTTTATTCTTTCTTAAAACTAGGTAATACTCCCTCCGTCCCTTAAAGATTGTCAAAATTTCTATTTTGGATTATCCCAAAAACTTGTCAAGTTTCTAAATTAGGCAAACTAATCTCAGTGGTGATTGGATTGAAATTTTAAAAACATAGTAGAAGACAATATAATCTCTACTTGTTAGAGGTAAGGTTGCATACATCTGGACCTCCCCAAACCCTGCCCTCGGTAGGATTAATATTGGGTTGTTGTTGTTGTTGTTGTAGTAGAAGACAATATAATAAATGATCCCTTATTTTTTTACCTTCCCTAAATTTGACAATCTTTAAGGACGGAAGGAGTAACATTTTTCCAGTTAAGTGGTTGCCAGTATGTTATATTCAAATGGCGCTATTTAATTTATCTCACCATATATTGAACACTTTAATACACTGTACAAACACAAAGAAAAATGATTTCATTTTATAGAATTTAGAATAAGGTAAAACCTTGCATAACACTTCACCCGGGGGGGGGGGGGTTGTGGAGGTGGGGGTGTTTACTTAAATGACGTTGCTGACCAGCAGGTTGACTTGAACCCTGAATCTCTGGTCAGGGTAGACCGTTTCTCAACCCAAACCTGAGATGATCAAACATGCCCTGCCCCACCTGAAAGGCAGGTCTATTTGTGACACTGTTTCTATTCTTGTGTTGAGTTTGATGTTTATTTTCCTGTGTAGCTTCGCATGGTCTTTTTCATCTGATTTGATTCTATCATCAATCTAAAAGTATGTGTTGTGGTGCTAGTGCAACTGTTTGGAGCAGTTGTATATTTGGTGCAACTTTTGGCTGATAGCGCACTTATGTGGTTTCAAGTTATCAAATTCTTAACATATTGATGTTGTCTTTGGACATTGTGAACTTCTGTCTTACAAATCATTGTATCGTATTCTACTGATGAAATCATTGCTTTGAAATTTCAAATTCAGGTCAAAGAAAGCAAATGGCTTGTCAAGTGCTTCCTGAACTATTTGCGTCATGATAAAACCGAAGTGAATGTTCTCTTTGATATCCTCTCCATCTTCTTATACCATACTCGCATTGATTTTACTTTCCTAAAGGAATTTTATATCATTGAGGTAAGGTTACTCTAAATTTTTTCTTTCATAAAAGTGTATGCTGCCTTTTTTTCCACAAAAGAAGTTTGTTTAGCTTCTACTCTCCTTGCATTTCCCTTGCTTCTTTCAGGCAAGCTTCTTTATTTTAATTAGAATGCATCAACTCAAATCTGTAAACCTTCATTCCAGGTTGCAGAGGGCTATCCACCTAACTTGAAGAAAACTCTTCTCTTACACTTCTTGGACATTTTTCAGTCTAAGCAACTGGGCCATGATCACGTAGTTGTGATTATGCAAATGCTAATTTTGCCAATGCTTGCTCATGCATTTCAAAATGCTCAAAGTTGGGAGGTTGTTGATCCTGGTATTATTAAAACAATTGTCGATAAACTTCTTGACCCTCCTGAAGAGGTGATTGTCTGATCATATCAACAGTTTCTATAAATTTGATGTTTTTTCCCTTAGCTGCTCCATTATTATATATTTGATACCATATAAAATAGCAAATGTTCTTTATAAAAATCTTATCTGGGGCCTGTTCTATAGGTTTCTGCTGAGTATGATGAACCATTGAGGATAGAACTTTTGCAGCTGGCAACTCTGCTTCTAAAATATCTTCAGAGTGACCTTGTTCACCATAGAAAAGAGCTCATTAAGTTTGGTTGGAATCATCTTAAACGTGAAGATAGTGCCAGTAAGCAGTGGGCATTCGTCAATGTGTGCCACTTTTTGGAAGCTTATCAAGCCCCAGAGAAAATTATACTCCAGGTATCCTTGTCTCATCAGGGACATTGACTTGTGTATGTGCCGTATGCTTACTGGAATAAGTAAAGCGCATATGTAGTCGTTGTATAATTTATTTATTTTATATTTACATATATCTTTAGGGTTGTGGGTACCAATTTAAGTTTAATGTAGATGGTTGCAGGAATATAATGTATTGTGAATTTCCTTCAGCTTTTTTTTTTTTTGGATTTGGGGGATGTGATGGGGGTGGGGGAGAAGGGTGGACTCCTTCAGAGGCCATGGGATTTCATTCCTGCCGTAGTATACATTTTTTTATTGATACTGTACTTGTACAAGTTTCTTAACCCTTCTAATGGAAACCAGGTATTCGTTGCTCTCCTGAGAACATGCCAACCAGAGCATAAGATGTTGGTAAAGCAAGCACTTGACATATTGATGCCGGCATTACCACGAAGGTTACCTCCTGGAGATAATCGTATGCCAATTTGGATACGTTATACCAAGAAAATCCTTGTCGAAGAAGGGCACTCAATTCCTAACTTGATTCACATTTTCCAGCTCATTGTCCGTCATTCGGATCTTTTCTATGGCTGCAGAGCACAGTTTGTACCGCAAATGGTAAATTCTCTTAGCCGACTAGGCTTGCCCTACACTACTACTCCAGAAAATCGGCGCCTTGCTATTGAACTTGCTGGGTTGGTTGTTGGTTGGGAGAGGCAGAGACAAAGTGAAATGAAAGCTGTGCCTGGCGCTGATATGTCAACCCAGAGTAGTGATGTATTGAATTCAGGTGCTAGTGGTGTTGATTCTAATCGTACTACAGAGGGATCAACAGTTACTGAGGATCCAAGTAAGCGTGTAAAACTTGAACCGGGAATCCAATCCTTCCCTGTTACGTCTCCGCCAGGTGCTGCTTCGATACCTAATATTGAAACCCCTGGATCTGCTACTCAAGCTGATGAAGAGTTCAAACCAAATGCTGCAATGGAAGAAATGATAATTAATTTTCTTATAAGGGTAGAAACTCTTCTCAACTTCTAAGATTTTGTGAAGCATATTCCTTTTATAAGCTCCCCTCCTGTCCCCCTAATCTTTTTGTTCTTGTCTTCCTAGTTGTCATTTCCTTGTTTTACTTTATTGTTACTTAATGGAATAGGTGGCCTTGGTGATAGAACCCAAAGACAAGGAAGCAAGTTTGATGTACAAACAGGCATTAGATCTACTCTCACAAGCTTTAGAAGTTTGGCCACATGCTAATGTGAAGTTTAATTACCTTGAGAAGCTCCTGAGCAGTATTCAACCCTCCCAATCAAAAGATCCGTCCACTGCTCTTGCTCAGGGCTTGGATGTTATGAATAAAGTTTTGGAAAAGCAGGCACATTTGTTCATCAAGAACAACATCAGCCAGATTTCTCAAGTATGATATATTGTTATTACCTTTTGCATTTTTGTAATTACCAGTCTCATTGTTCACATGTTGCTATAATTTGCTGCAGATTCTTGAACCATGTTTTAAATACAAAATGTTTGATGCGGGAAAGTCGCTCTGTTCCTTGTTGAAGATTGTCTCTCTCACTTTTCCCTTGGATTCCACTGGTACTCCACCAGAAGTGAAGATGTTGTATCAGAAAGTTCAAGATCTGATAGAAAAGCAAATTGCTGCTGCCACTGCTCCTCAGACATCAGGAGATGATTCCTCTGCCAACTCAATTAGCTTTGTGCTTTTGGTCCTTAAGACTCTGATGGAGGTGCAGAAAAATCTAATTGAACCCTCATTATTGGTCCGTGTCCTTCAACGGCTGGCACGTGATATGGGTTCTCTGGCTAGCAGTCAAGCTAGACAAGTACTTGCTCTTACCACCCCCTTGATATAAAATAATTTTTTTTATTTACCTTGCACCTTGCTCTGATTGCTTAATTTGATAGAGTCTGTACTTTGGCATTGATATATTGGTCAATTTTTAATTTAATATAGGGCCAGAGACCAGATCCAGATTCAGTCACATCATCTCGTCATGCTGCTGATATTGGAGCCGTAATCTCGAATCTTAAATTGGTTTTGAAACTTATTGGTGATAGAGTTATGCTTGTGCCCGAGTACAAGAGATCAATTACTCAAATCCTGAATGCGCTTCTTTCAGAGAAGGGTACCGACGCTAGTGTTCTACTTTGTATATTAGATGTAGTAAAAGGGTGGATTGAGGATGACTACAGTAAACCAGCTGTCACGCCAACTAATTTTCTTAATTCAAAAGAAATTGTTTCCTTCCTTCAAAAACTCTCACAAGTGGACAAACAGAATTTCTTTCCTAGTGTACATGAGGAGTGGGACAAGAAGTACCTGGAGCTGCTTTATGGAATTTGTGCTGACTCAAATAGGTATGTACTAGGTGAATATCTATGTGTAGGTAAGTTCATGGCAAGACTTTTGACAACTCTAATAATATGCAGATATCCACTCCCTTTGCGGCAAGAAGTATTCCAGAAAGTGGAAAGGCAGTTTATGCTTGGTTTGAGGGCAAAGGATCCTGAAACTAGAAAGAAGTATTTCTCACTTTATCACGACTCTCTAGGGAAAACATTATTTGCTAGGCTGCATTACATTATCCAAATTCAGGATTGGGATGCTCTCAGTGATGTCTTTTGGCTCAAACAAGGCCTTGATCTTCTTCTTGCAATACTGGTTGAGGATCAGCCCATTACACTTGCTCCTAACTCTGCAAGGTTGCCACCTCTTATTGCATCAAATTATCTTCCCGATAGTGCTTCCATGCAGCACCAGGTTACTGATGTTTCTGAAGTTCCAGATGCTGCTCCTCTGACATTTGAAGGACTTGTTCATAAGCATGCTCACTTCCTGAATAAGATGAGTAGACTACAGGTAATTTAAATATTACTTCAGGAGTATCTTTTTCAAGTAACTTTTGTATCCAGTTAGTTTAACCTGCAGAAATTGAACTTGATGATCCTAAACCTTGATTATGATCTGGCTTTTTCTTGTTTTGTTCCATTCTGTTATTTATCCATGCATAATCCTTACATGTATGTATCCATGTATGGTCTCCTGTTTGTGAGTTTCTTCTTTCTCTTATCCCAGGTTGATCACTATTTAAGGTAGAGTTAGTTGGTGCTTAGTAAACCGGGTGGGTGTTGGTGATATGCTGTAGGAAATAGAGTCCAATTAACATATTTCTCTTGCAGGTAGCTGAACTTCTTGTGCCATTGAGGGAGCTGGCTCATACAGATGCAAATGTTGCATACCATTTGTGGGTGTTGGTATTTCCTATTATATGGGTAAGCTTAAACAAAGAAGAGCAGGTTGCACTAGCTAAACCCATGATTGCTCTCTTGTCGAGGGATTATCACAAAAAACAACAGGCACACCGGCCTAATGTTGTTCAAGCTCTTCTAGAAGGGCTTCAGCTTAGCCACCCTCAGCCTCGGATGCCTAGTGAGCTCATTAAATATATTGGAAAGACTTACAATGCATGGCATATTGCATTAGCTCTGCTGGAAAGTCACGTCATGTTGTTCATGAATGATACCAAGTGTTCTGAATGTCTTGCTGAGCTTTACCGTTTGCTCAATGAAGAAGATATGAGGTGCGGTTTATGGAAGAAGAGGTCAGTTACTGCAGAAACTAGGGCTGGCCTTTCTCTTGTGCAGCATGGTTATTGGCAGCGTGCTCAGAGCCTGTTTTATCAGGCTATGGTTAAGGCGACTCAAGGCACCTATAACAACACTGTTCCAAAAGCTGAGATGTGCCTTTGGGAAGAACAATGGCTTTCTTGTGCTAGTCAGCTTAGTCAATGGGATGCTCTGGCAGATTTTGGCAAATCCATAGAAAATTATGACATTTTACTTGATAGCCTCTGGAAAGTTCCTGATTGGGCTTACATGAAAGAGCATGTAATTCCCAAAGCTCAAGTGGAAGAAACTCCCAAGCTAAGAGTAATTCAAGCCTACTTTGCACTTCATGATAGAAATGTTAATGGTGTGGGAGATGCTGAAAATATTGTGGGGAAAGGTGTAGATCTTGCTCTAGAACAGTGGTGGCAATTACCTGAAATGTCTGTGCATGCTAGAATGCCTCTTTTGCAGCAATTTCAGCAGCTAGTTGAAGTTCAAGAATCTGCTAGGATTTTAGTGGATATTGCGAATGGAAACAAACATACTGGGAATTCTGCTGTTAGTGGACATGGAGGAATCTATGCTGATGTGAAGGATATTCTTGAAACTTGGAGATTGAGAACTCCAAATGAGTGGGATAACATGACAGTCTGGTATGATTTGCTACAATGGAGAAATGAAATGTACAATGCTGTCATAGATGCTTTCAAGGATTCTAGCACGACCAATACACAACTTCATCACCTCGGTTATCGTGACAAAGCTTGGAATGTCAATAAGCTTGCTCACATTGCTCGTAAACAAGGCCTTTATGATGTTTGTGTCACAATACTTGAAAAGATGTATGGTCACTCTACAATGGAGGTGCAGGTATGTGGAATCCCATCCTAACCTTTGCCATAATATGCTTTGTGTCACTGCTGTTACATTTTGTTTGTATGGGAGTTCTTTTTACGATTTATCTTTACTAAATGCAAGTAATTTGCTGCTAAGATCTTATTTTTTTAATATATGTCTGCAGGAAGCCTTAGTTAAAATTAGAGAACAAGCAAAAGCTTATCTCGAAATGAAGGGGGAACTAACCAGTGGGATCAATTTGATCAACAGTACCAATCTCGAGTATTTTCCCGTGAAACACAAAGCAGAAATATTTCGTCTGAAAGGAGACTTTTTACTGAAGCTGAATGACTGTGAAGCTGCTAATCGAGAATATTCTAATGCCATCAGTCTTTTCAAAAATTTGCCAAAGGGATGGATAAGTTGGGGAAATTATTGTGACCTGGTATGCCATTATATTTGATGCTTGTGTCTTTGTTTTGAATTCGCGATTATTCTGTCTAATTTGCTACCCATTTTTCAGGCTTACAAAGAAACGCACGATGAAATTTGGTTAGAGTATGCTGTTAGTTGTTTTCTTCAAGGCGTCAAGTTTGGTATTCCCAATTCAAGAAGCTATCTAGCTCGTGTTCTTTACCTTCTCAGTTTTGACACCCCCAATGAGCCTGCTGGGAGAGCATTTGACAAATATTTGGATCAAATACCTCACTGGGTGTGGCTTTCCTGGATTCCTCAGTTGCTACTTTCCTTGCAGAGAACAGAAGCCCCCCACTGCAAACTTGTTCTTTTGAGAATTGCCACAGTTTATCCGCAGGCAAGTTTCCTATGGTTTTTGATACATCTCCATCCTAACCTATGAGATAATAAAAATAAATAAATAAATGATGAAAAGAGAAAAAACTACATGGTTGTATAACTATTTATCTTTTTTTAACTTGCAGGCTTTGTACTATTGGTTGCGGACATATTTACTTGAACGTCGTGACGCAGCTAATAAATCTGAAATGGGCAGAATAGCTATGGCTCAGCAAAGAATGCAGCAGCATGGTTCTGGCTCTCTTGGATTGACTGATGGGGCTGCAAGAATGCAGAGTCATGGTGGTATATCTTCGGAAAATCAAGTTCATCAAGTGTCTCAGCCTGGTAGTAGTGTTACATCACATGATGGTGGGAATTTAAGTGGACAAGAGTCAGAAAGATCTGCTGGGGAAGGTGGTGCTCCCATTAGTAGTGAAACACATATACAGCAAGGTTCTGATGGTGGCCAGATTGCTTTAAGGCGTAGTGGTGCTTTGAGTTTGATGGCTTCTGCTGCCAGTGCTTTTGATGCTGCTAAAGATATTATGGAGGCCCTTAGGAGCAAGCACACTAATCTTGCTACAGAACTTGAGGTGGAACATACTGTTCTTCTGTTTTGTTTCTGTGATGACCACTTTTTGTACTCTGCATGATTAAAAAACCTTGATATCTACATATAAAGCTTGTTAATACCTGTATGTCATTTTGTATTTTCTGTATGTGGGTAACTAATATTGTGCTGTGTGCGTTTGGGTACATTTTTTATGTTTTGATCTTGCTTCATGTCTAACCTTGTGCTGTCCATTGTCCTTACACCTATTTTGACATTCGAAATACTTCCTGTCTATGTAGTGTAGTTTCTGAAGGTATGTGCTTTTGTTTGGTATTATCTGTGTTCTGCAGACTCTGCTAACAGAGATTGGATCAAGGTTTGTCACTCTGCCAGAGGAGAGACTTCTAGCAGTAGTTAATGCCTTGCTTCATAGATGCTACAAGTATCCAACTGCCACTACTGCGGAGGTTCCCCAATCTCTTAAGAAGGAGCTTTCTGGTGTTTGCCGGGCTTGTTTCTCTGCTGATGCTGTTAACAAGCATGTTGAATTTGTGAGAGAGTACAAGCAGGACTTTGAACGTGATCTTGATCCAGATAGCACTACTTCATTCCCTGCAACTCTTTCTGAACTCACGGAGAGATTGAAGCACTGGAAAAATGTGCTGCAGAGTAATGTTGAGGACAGATTTCCTGCGGTGTTGAAGCTGGAAGAAGAAAGCAGGGTGCTACGTGATTTCCATGTAGTTGATGTTGAGGTTCCAGGACAGTATTTTACTGATCAGGTATAACTATAAGAATGCTCATAGATTCTGACAGAATGATCTGGGAGACTGTTTATCAGTTTTCTGTACGTTTGTTTCTTTAGGAGAGATGAATTCATATTTCTTTTGGGTTTTGACTGTTGTTGTTTCTCCGTTGTTGACTGCTGAAACTTCTTTTGTGCTTCAGGAGATTGCACCTGATCATACTGTAAAGTTAGATCGGGTTGGTCCTGATATTCCGATTGTACGAAGGCATGGTAGTAGTTTCCGTCGCTTGACGCTAATTGGCTCAGATGGTTCACAACGTCATTTCATTGTCCAAACATCACTGACACCAAATGCTAGAAGTGACGAACGTATGCTTCAGCTATTCCGTGTGATGAATCGCATGTTTGATAAGCACAAAGAGTCTAGGAGGCGGCATATATGCATCCATACACCAATTATCATTCCTGTTTGGTCTCAGGTGATGAGCTCTACCTTGTCCGTTAATTCATTATTTTTCTTCTAATAGATGTGTTAAAAGCTTCTGATGAGTCATGGGATGGCATAGAACCTTCTTGGCAGTTGCTAATGGCTTGTCCACCTTCTCTGAAGTGGACTGCTCTATTCTCCCTGACATGTGAATTGTCAGTCTCAATGGGTATGCACCCTTTCAGGATTCATCTGACTGCAATATTGTTTGCCTTGATTCAGGTTCGCATGGTAGAAGATGATTTGATGTACAGCACATTGCTTGAGGTTTACGAGAACCATTGTGCAAGAAATGACCGTGAGCCTGATCTTCCCATTACCCTTTTCAAGGAACAGCTTAACCCAGCTATGACCGGTCAAATCTCACCAGAAGCTATTGTAGATCTCCGCCTCCATGCTTATAATGAAGTAACAAGGAGTAATGAAGTAACTAGGAGTCTTGTCCCAGATAACATATTGTCACAGTTCATATACAAGACGTTGCTTAATGGAAATCATATGTGGGCTTTTAAGAAGCAATTCGCAACCCAATTGGCGCTCTCATGTTTTATTTCATACATGCTACAGATTGGGGGAAGGTCCCCAAACAAAATTCTTTTTGCTAAGAACACGGGCAAGATATTTCAGACGGATTTTCACCCTGCTTATGATGCTAATGGAATGGTTGAGTTCAATGAGCCTGTGCCATTCCGTCTCACAAGGAACATGCAGGCTTTCTTTTCTCATTTTGGAGTAGAAGGACTAATTGTCTCTGCCATGTGTTCTGCAGCACAAGCAGTTGTTACACCTAAGGTGAGGTTACTCGAAAGCTTTCCATTAGCTTATATTTTTTAAAAGGTATATTATACGGAAAGATTTTAATATTTTTCCAACTCCAATACCCTGTGTTTGTTAATATCAGGAAAGTGCCTTAAAAGAAAAGTATAGTGGGACATCTTTTTTATTTTCAACTGCAATTTGGAAATAGCCAGAGATTGGAATGTTAAATGATACATTGTTCCTCATATCAGTCATATGCGTTGAAGATGTAAATTGCTCCGTAGGATCATTTGCTCACATCATAGGAAATGTAAGGAATTAAGCGTAGTAGACTTCTTATGAAAGAGCAGATCTTGCATACATCCGGTGTATCAGTTGACTTTCCTGAAAGATGGGGGTGATTTATTTAAAAAGGATTTTTTGTTGAACACTACCTTTTATATAGGATGTTTGGCAACTAGATACCTTTTATAATTTTTTTTGTTGAACACTACCTTTTAAGACTCTTTTTTTGCCTTAGAGATACCTTTGGCCGGATTCCGGTGAACTTAATTTTTTTTGACCGAAATGCCCTCGCATGTTAGGCATGTGACATCTCTAGCTGATTTTTTTTTTTTTTTTTCCTTTTCTGTTTACCCCTTCCCAGCCATTTCCCTCTTTATTTCTCCATTCTAATTTATTATTCTTCTTCTTCATTCAACCCCACCCCCAATTTGTCTTGTTTCTCCTCTTTCTCTCATTGAAAACCATTTTTAACATTTAAAACCGAGAAATTGAGGGGAAACAAGACAAATTGGGGGGTGGGGTTGAATGAAGAAAAAGAAGAAGAAGAAATCAAATGGAGAAATAAAGAGGGAAAGGGCTGGGAAAGGGGAAAGAAAAAAGGAAAAAGAAAAAAAAAATCAGCTAGCGAGGGCATTTCGGAGAAAAAAAAATTAAATTCACCGGAATTCGGCCGGAATCCGGCCAAAGGTATCTTTAAGGCAAAAAAAAAGTCTTAAAAGGTAGTGTTCAACAAAAAAAATTATAAAAGGTATCTAGTTGCCAAACACCCTATATAAAAGGTAGTGGTGAACAAAAAATCCTAATATATATTTTAAAGTTGCCATCTATACGCTATTGTGATGTTCAAGTACTGTATGGGTTGAAGTAAAACTGGCTTAATATCTTACATGAATTGATCGATAATGTTAACCAATTCAACAAAGACAACAAATCTCACGAGCTTGTATAGTGGGGAGCTTGAGCCACCTGGCTGGCTGGCTCCCTGTCTTTTCTTTGAATTTCCAGCATATATGATATACAAAAATTAAAGGAACCTATAGTGCACTAGATTTGAAAATCAATTATACCCCCCCTAATTAACATTTTTACATATCAACTTTACAAATATTGAAACATATAACAACTACCGAAAAATAACTGAACACATCAATAATCTTTTTTTAAAAAAAAAAAAAAAAAAAGAGTACATGAACATGAGTGAAGAAACTATAGACTCTTTGTTTAAAAAGTTTACACGTACATGTAAGAGCTCTCGATCAATATACTAATTCTAATTTAGTCTGAATTTCTATAATTAGCCGTTTAAACTTGTGGTTAAGTTGAGCAGTACATTAGAAAGAAGAGCAAAACTGAGAGGTATGGGAAAATCACGTGGGAATCACATGAGGAGTGAGGAGTGAGGAGTGGTAAAGTAGGCATACTAGGCAAGGCACATGCCGTAGGGAACATAGAACACCTGCGTAATATCTGTTTGCGTGTGACCAGGTCGGGCCTTAAAGGGCCTTAGTTTGGCCTCGTGCCCAATTACAACGGGGCAACCTGGTATGCCCTCCATTTCTTCTTGCTTCTTCCACCACAACATCTAAGCCCCATCTCATTATCGTCTTTTTACCTCTTTTATGATCTACTACTATATATCACCACAGACCACACTTATAGCCTAGTGATCCTAGATGTAGTAGTGTTGAAATTTTGTATTGGAGTGTAAACAGGTGTAAGTGTGTTTTGGCTTTAAAACTATCATCAAGTGGTTGGTGTGAGTGATTTGACACTCTATCCTTTTAAATATGTTCAATTCTTGTGAATAGAGAATCTGCTTGTTAGGAACACTATATCGATTTGTGGGTCGGCCCAGCACGAACAAGAATGCTTTTGGCCCTACAAGTCAGAGATGATCAGCCTGTGGTTCAAACCCCAAAAAAATGTCTTTAAAACTTTTGATGAGAACAGTGGTGGATCTATGAATTTTATTGGCGCTATCATCTAACTTGTTAGTTTTTGTTAATCCACAATGCTCATGTGCATATATATATATATATATATATATATATAAAGTTGGGTCCTTTACGTGTGAGGTTGACACGTAGGACGCCAACTAAGCGCCACATGTGCATGTGATGAATTGATGATGCCACCTAGGACGCCAAGTAAGTGCCATCATTAATGCATCATTATTCACAACTTTTATTATATTGATTAAATATGAAATTGTGATTTTAATTTATACGTAATCTATTTTCTCAATCAAAGAAAAAATACTTTTTGTTACACAACTCCAAAAATTACAATTTTTACAACATTGCATTGCATTTTAAAAATATTTCAAAATAAGATACATTTGTCTTATGTTTGACCCAATAAAATTGAATAGAACCTAAGTGGATACATAGGTTACTTAAACACACATTTGGAGTAGAGAATGATGCGTTTGTGTTTACTCATCTTTCACATCGATACTTAACAATTAAATATGACATTAGTTTAAAATTTAAAATTCATTTATGTAATGTTACTCCAAAACAATCTAATAGTTAAGTGTTTAGGTGCTAGATTATCAATATTAAATTATTATGCCATTAATTTAAAACATATGATACATTTATATAATACTACCACGAAAATCTAAGGGGTATATATTTGAAGTATTGATTTTCTAAATTATTTTGCACTTTTGAAAATTTATAACATTTTTTTTTTGTGTCATTATTTTTTTCTTTCATTTCATTCATTTAAATTATTATATTGAGACATAATCCATTTTTCTTATTTTATTTTTATTTTAAACCAAGTAAAGTTGATAGTTTCAAACATTTGAATACAATTATAATACGACATACAATGAGCCTGTGCGTAGCACAGGAAATCAAACTAGTGCAATATAATTCTAACCTGGAATTTGGAGAGGTTTTAAAGGTTTATTTTGGGTGTCTATCAAATCTTGCTAGCTGGTTCCGTCATTGCTACTGATAATGAATGGGAGTATTCACTAATGTACATGTATGCTCATGTTAACATGAAAATATTGAGCCATTTATATATTGACAGACTATGTAATTCTATTGTCTTTATGATTAGTCTGTAACTATGTCGAGTTTGTATTTAGTATAGGCCCAACCCACTTAAGGGTCCCTTTGTATTGTCTATATATATTGTTTGATTAATAAGAATTAGTCATGAAAATTATATATACCCAAGTGAAAATTCAATTCCAAAACCAATAAACAATAATAAGCAATGATGAATGAATTGAGTAACACTCACCATTCCGTCTGATATAATATTTTGTGTTTCATCATTGCGTGACTATTATTTCAAACAAGTAGTGAATTTGTAATTTTATTTATTTATTTAAAGGATATACAAAGTTAACTTATTTGGGGCGGGGGGACCCAGATCATAATCTGCTAGCTAGGTTGGTGACTTGGTGCCCTGTGTACATTTTGATACTTATGAAATGATTGAGCTGTATATACTATATACGATACGTATGAGAATTTTATCCGAACCCATTATGTGAATAGTTTATTTGTCTCACCATACCATGTATCATATGTAAAGGCTGGCAGGCGCAGCTGTTTAAAAATTATGTACTATATGAAGGAGTATATACTCCATATATACTATATATGCAAAGATATACCATCCTGGATTATTATCATCATTGCCATTTGCCACCATATCAAATCAGCAACAATATAACAACAAGAAGATGGCATGGGTTCCATTATGCTGTCCTTCTCTGGATTCGAATCCCACTCATATATGTGTTAGGACTTAGGAGTATACAATAATGTCATATTTTGAAACATTGTTATTTCTAAGGGCTTTGTTCATGATGCCATATTCTCTCCTCAACAAGATCGGGAGAAAAATGAACATGAGATCTAATTAATAATGTATCAAATGTTTCAATTTTAAGGTTGTGCTTATTTAAATTGAAACTATTTGAATTGAACTGAATAATGTAGAATTATAACGATAAAATGAACACATCCTAAGTCAACCTATTGCCCGCCCAAGATAAAAATGATTGTTTGCTTTTTTTTTTTTTTTTTTTTTTTTTTTTTTGGTGGGTGTGGTGTGGTGTTGGCAACGGCATGACTAAAGTGCACTTCTTAATGCAGGCCTCGGGTAATTGACGATTAAATTCATGTAGCTGATATAAGTGCTTTACAGGAAGCTTGAATCATTATACTCCGCTTATTTACCAGTAGATCATAGGGAGCTGGGAGTCCAGCGTACCCGCATTGAGTTGTAAGATTGGGCTTTCAATATAATATAGACTAGTCCAAAAGAAAAAATGAAGCCCATAAAGTGCCTTAAAAATTGGGCTTTGATGCCTTGATTATTGCCCGCGACAATTTTATAGGCTTGTTTATATATTGGGTATTCGTTTTAGTAGTCCAAAGAACCCGAAGCCCCTAAAATTACTGTCAGAAGAGCATCGCCTTTTTGGTGATGGTGCTCTTGATTTAGAAATTGGCGCTTCTTGTTAGTGTCTCTCTGTTGCGCAAAACGAAAGATCGTGTTGCTTCCAGGTGACAACAAGGTTCTTTCTCCATCTGTTTCTCTCTCTTCTGTAATTCTTTTACTCTGTTAGTTTCCATCTTTCTATATTGTGGGAGTATTGTGAAATGTGAGCTATGGTAACTGCAATTTTACACGGTATCGAGTATTATAATGGCGAACATAGCCATTACCGAATAGCTCCTTTTAATTTGTTTTAGTTTATTTTATTTTAAATTCTTGTTTGTGTTGTTTTCCTGAATACATTGTCCATGTCATTCTAACAGCGAGGTTAAATTGTGTGAAATTCAGGATGTACATTTAGGTTTTGAAGAATATGTTGGTGTTTATTTATTTATTTATTTTTTTGGACAAGGTAAATAAGCATTTATTTAGGATTCCAGAAAACCCTAAAATAAAGAAGACTGACAAGGGATGTTTGGAATGAGGGTAAGTTTGGGGGGAGGGGGATCATTACCAACTTTACATTCGATTCAGGATGTGTTCGGTTCGCTTGAAAGTACCCGAACGGAATGTCGTGAGCTGAGCTGAATTGAATTGAACGACCTGAACTCAACTGAATGAATGGTAATTTGTGAGAGAAAGTGTATGGCATGAACTGAACGGCCTAAACTGAACAATCTGAAATGGGATTCGGTAAGATGAAATGAACACACCAGTCCACTTCAGTTCAGCTTTGGTGCTACTTACTTTTTTTTTTCCACATATTACTATCCATATTCGGGTCCAATTTTAGCTCACTTCAGCACATTTTTGATAGAACACATCCTAAGGAAGGAAAATTTAAGGATGTTTAGTTTGCTTGAATTAGGGTAATAAATTAGGAAGGGTAACCATTATATTCATATTAGGGCAAACAAGCATCACCATCCCTAGACTGACTATCTATATAGAAATGGGTTGTGCTTTAATAATTCCCTCACTATGAAATACACTCGTGTCCTTCTCGTTATGGCTGGGTGTGGGGAGTTGAGATTTACAACACCTTATCCTTCAAGGATCATATAAGTTTTTTTTCGGGAAGACCCACGTAAAAGGATATCAGGCATAATGTATGATTCAGGGATTTGGTTACATATGCGTGAGTGGCAAAAGAGGATTAGGATGAACTGAAATTGAACTGATTTTGCTGGAATAAATTTGTAGAATTGAATTAAATTGAAAACTGCATGATGAAGATGAAAAGAAATGCACCTGATGAAGAAAACTTCTTTCTTCTGGAAGGGAGATCTTTAGGGAGAGGAGGAAGTTGTTTTCCACATAGACGAGAATAATTTCTGTTAGAAAAGATCTTTTTAAGAAAAAAATCTCATAAAGGGACTTCTCTTTTTCCAGCTCAACAAAGAAACATTTGAGTGTTACCATAATGTAATTCATCCGGCGACTTGCATAGGTAGTGTTTTCTATCAATTAGTATATCCTAATCTACCATTTTTCTAGAATTGTGATTGATGGGGAACACTACATACGACAGCCACATGCTATTATGATGGTTCTGATAACACTTGTGACTGAGTACTTCGCGAACTATGTGGAGCATGTTCTTTTGCTTCTTTTTTTTTTTTTTTTTTTTTGGTGGTATACTCAGCCAACCAATACATTTAAGGGAGAGTTAGATTAAGTAGTCAAACTTAGCATAGACATGAATGGAGATTGTTATGTTGATTCTAAATTCTAGTAGTTTGCTAGCGGAGTCGTTTCACTTAAAGAGATAGTTGAATTGATATGGTTTCTTTTTTGTGATGCTTGCGCAGGTCAGTTTCATCTAGTAGCTATAAAGCTGAGGGAACATGACATGTTTCAAATGAAGAATCTCCCATCATTCTTGTTGGACTATGAGTTTAGGCACTGAGAGTCTGAGACTTCTCCCCCATCGTTTAATTTCTAATTACACAGCTTTGTCGAGCGAAGTTCTGGAAAATGAAGTTGAATTCATAGGTACTTGTTGTTCTTTCCTTTTTCCAAGTTCATTGATTCGCCTTTCAACATGGTTAGATTCTGGCAAGATAATGTTCTCTATATCCTATTGACTATTGTTCCTCAACTGTTCACAATTATGTGTTCAGAAATGTCAGCACATAGATTGAAGGAAAGAAAAAGTAAATGTTAACAGTTATGTTCTTGTTTTTTTTACCATATACGGTCCAGTCTGATACATGTGGTCCACATGCTCTAGTTGTCTTGGGCGATAATATAGCATGGTTGTTGACTTTGTATTTGCAATTTCTTTTCCTTAATGTTCTGAATGTTTTTATAGCTCTTTAATTTCTATCATCTTTACTTTTTCAAGGGGTTGCTAAAAATGTAGCATGGAATTGTAGTTATTACTACTATTAGCTGAATGTTTTCAGAAGATTCAAGATACATTAATTAGGTAGCTTTTGGTAAGCTCTCTGAAGAATCTGGCTTTTTTGTGGTGCTGGTTTATGTGCTCGTGTTGGCTTTTTCTACTTAAAATGAGTACTTTGAGTTTTGGCCTTCTGGTAATTGAAAGGAAGTAAAGTATCTTGTGTTCTTTTAGTAACATCCAGTGTTAACATATCTCGGTGCCAAGCTTCCTAAGCTTGATAAATAACTAGGGAAAAGTTATACAAACAATCAATTTAACTCAAACGCTCAATAATTGATAAGGCAATGTTGAACAAACAATCAATTTATCTAAGTTGTACGTGCCTGAGACTTGGAGTGCCCTTGCTTGATTTTCTTCTACTGAAGAAGTGTCACCCAAATGCTTGGTGGGTGAAGTTATCTGAGTTTTTGACATATCACTTGTTACAATTCTAGGTAGCATATCATGTATTTAACCACTATAGGAATTTGTAAAACTCATCTGTCTTAAAAAAAATTACATAGAACCTGTGGTTATCAGACCGAGTACTTGAGTGAGCCTAATAAGCAGCTAATGGAGTCTTTTACATTTCTTCAACATTTTTTTTTTGACCTTTTCAATGATCTATAAGGGGATTCTTACTTTCCAAAATGTAATTCATATGTCTGGCTATATATCAAAAGTTTTCTCTACAAAATCAATGTATATGAAGTTAGAAGATAGTTACAGTTTACTGAAAAACTACAAAATCACTGGAGACTCTCATTGACATGCTCTTTTGTTTCTCTCTTTATCTTGTTCAAATGTACATTGTTTTTGTATGGAACATTGTTGTTTTTTTAGTCACATACTTACTAGCAAGTAAGCAAGAATTCATTAACAAAAATGGCTTCTAATGGATACATATACTAAACCTCAATATACCCATATCACATTTTCAGTGATTGAGGATATGAATTAACTCAAGTTTGTAAGGTATGTTATCTTGTGATATTATTAAATTGTTGTTGCACCTATCTAAAAAAAAATCTTGTGGTACCACGCTATAATATATTTAGAACTCATGGTAACTTGCTGAGATTTTGTTCCCTTCTTTGATTTTGATTAGGGTTCAGGGGGTTGTTAGTGGGTTTTACAACACATTATTGAACATGTGTGAATCATATCATACCCCAAGTTCTAAAATGCAGCTAAGATTTGAAAAAAGGACTTGCTTTGTTGGGCTTTGTTTAAACTCCATATAGCATGTTTTAATCAATATTCTAATGAGATGTGAGTCCATGTGACATGCCTTAGATAGCCAACTCTTACTGGCAGGGAATTTGTAATTCCGTCCCTTTATCATTGCAGAAAGCATCAACATTATTATTATTATTATTATTATTATTATTATTATTATTATTATTATTATTATTATTATTATTATTGTCTAATCTTATCAGGATCAGACATTAGAATAAACTATATTAGCCAGTCATTGAAGGAGCAGACTATATCCACAGTCTGGTAAGAAACGAGAGCCTGCTGTATGAAAGATAGTAGGAAAAGATAGAGCATGACTAGGATAAGCCTACAAAATGTAAAACAATTGCTATGTCCAAAAAACATGTCACTCTACGAATAACTTGTAGTGTTTCATTCTTTTAGAATACCAATTAAATTATGTTGTAAGAGTTTGCTCTCCCTGGAAATGTGAAAACGGCTATTTCTTCCAAGGAGTTCATTTTCATGGGATAATTTGTTTAATAGTCGGGAGAATGATCTGTGTGCAACTTTTGCTGGATTTTAAATTCAGAAAGAATCAGCTTTATATAATTCAGAGATATTCTCATATTAGTGAGTGTCGACATGTCTAATAAAAGAATATTGTAAGGTTCATTGATTTTGAGAATTGATATAAAATTGAAAAGTTAATAATAGGTCGTCACTTGGCACTTGTCCTGACCTCAGTGATCCAAAGAACCTCAATCAGCAACTGTTTGGTATATTTCTGTTATCACGGAGTTGGGTTATTTGGTAAAGTAAGTATTACTTATTCTGAGAATTTGGCAGTTTTATGTGTTTCTTTCTGTTGTGCATATTCTCACCATGAATTATTGATCTTGACTTTAAATGCATATACTCAGCATGTTATATTTAATATTCAACTGTCTGATGTGTGATATCTTTGTAGATAGTGTTGTGGGGGGGGGGGGGGGGGGGGGGGGGGGGGGGGGGGGGGGGGGGGGGGGGGGGGGGGGGGGGGGGGGGGGGGGGG
>BSSO01002481.1:0-19235 GCA_030267885.1 Mesembryanthemum crystallinum | reverse complement strand
ACCTTTTCAGGGTTGGCCACAAATATACGGGATAGCAGATGTCTGCACTCCATTGAAATTGGAATGTTGTCCGGGATGCAGTATTGCACGCTAAGGATCCGCTGTCAAATTTTGGAGTAATATTATGTTTGATGGTTAAGAAGTATTAACATGCACTAAGTTTAATGCTATTACTTACAACAAGTGATTTTCTGAAGTTCTTTGGGTCATCTGGATCTTCAAAGGGATAAGCTCCAAACAACATTACATATAAGGTGACACCACAAGACCACACATCTGCAATCTACAATTTGAAGAGATAATTATAGATATAAGACCTCGAAGGCAGTAGTTAAATGGTAAACAAAACATAAGACAGGATATCACATCACCTTTCCATCATACTCTCTCTTGGACAATACTTCTGGTGCAATATAGGCTGGTGTTCCAACTGCAGATTTGGGTTGGGAATGCAACACTGATGACTGCAAAGAGAG
Organism: Mesembryanthemum crystallinum; assembly: GCA_030267885.1. NCBI lineage: Eukaryota > Viridiplantae > Streptophyta > Magnoliopsida > Caryophyllales > Aizoaceae > Mesembryanthemum > Mesembryanthemum crystallinum. The sequence continues at coordinate 18,759 of BSSO01002481.1, read as the reverse complement.
GGTCAGGATAGCAAAATACTAATGAGAAAATCTCCAGTTATTTATGATAATCATATTCAGAGAGGGCTAAGGAGAAAAAGCAGAGCAAGTACAAATGTAAGATGACATTATTGTTCCTTTTGATTGACATTGCTTCATGGGCATTTCCTTTGTTAAAGATAGAATACAACTACTCAGTTACCCTTGTATGAAGTTAACCAAAGGAGGGTTAGGAATGGGAGGGGGGATAAAAGGCTGTATCATTTACCTTAGAGTACCCAAAATCGCATATTTTCACACGCGGAGCAGGACTTCCATCTAACAGCGTGTTTTCTAGCTTGAGATCTCTATGACATATTTGCTGAGAAAAGAAATCTTTTCAGAATAATCAATTTCCAATGTTTTAAATGTTAATTTGAACAGAAAGAAGACAAAGTATTACTTAGTTTGAGAAAAGACTACGAGTGATACCATTGAGTGACAGTAACTAACTCCTGATATAAGTTGTTGAAAGAAAAACCTTGCCTGACAATGAAGAAAAATACAAGGAGAAGATGTTAGTTACCACAGCCTTCTCTTTTTTCTTTCTTGGGTAAAGAGATAATATGATGAAGCGTCTATTTAGAATGGAGAAGTTTGTTACAGATGTAATTTGTAAAGTAAATAATACTGCATGCATATGTGCATGAGAATGTGATTGTCATGGTGGGCTGAGAACAGATTTGCTTCTGCAAATCCACAAGCAGTGGATCCATGTAGGAGGGATAGGTGCACATATGAATGAGTCATAGGTGTTAGGGCTATGATGATTTGAGGTGAAATAAATTGATCTCTACCATATTAAAAGTAATGGTTAGATCAAAAATATGTTCAACTGTGAATAGAAAGTTAAAGTAGAAACTAGCAACCGCCCAAAAGTTTTGAACAATATCCAATGACACAAAAGATCAAAACATAGTAGTAGAGTGGTAAACTAAGGGATCATATTTCCAATATCCTCTGACGCACCTATGCCAATGTCCTTCTCTCCCCCACCCCCCCTTCCAAAAAGAAAAAGAAAAGAAGAAAGGGGACTAACAAGAGAAAATATGGCACATCTAAGCCGCAAGAGACAAGATTATACATAAGAAGGGAGAGAAATTGAATCTAGTGAACTATTTTAGTTCTTGAATATACTCATTCAGTTTTAAAAAATTGTACCCTGTTGTTTTAATGTACATGCATCATTAATTTCCATGTCAATGATTCCACGAAGAAATTAATTTTATTTACCTCGTCCTCCCTGAATCTGCCGGCATTACATATCCGTTCAAAGAGTTCTCCGCCAGCAGCATACTCCATGACTATAGCAAGATGTGTAGGAGTCAACAAAACCTGCAGGAAAAAGTCCACAACTCACTGTTAATAATTTTGACAAAGAACCTAAATTAGAAAAAAATGCATGTGCCAATCTTTCCTGTCATGTCACATATCTCTGCAGCAATTGGGGAGCTCAGGAAAAGGGAGTGGGTGGTAAACTTTCATTCCAAAATTTCATGCCTAAGATCAAACTAGCATGCATGTACTTTCTAAGTAGCATTATATCTACTTTGACAACAACTGCGGAACCTACTCTTATCCAGAACAACAGAATATGAGCCCCACTGATATTGAGATATAGGAGGTCAAGTGTACACGACTTTACTCCTCACTGCTTGACAGGGACTGTAAGAGAGGGTATTCATATTACTTAAGGATCCATGGAAGAAAATTTTGATACGAAAATAATAGCAATTGCAATATTATTTGTAGTAGAGGGAGGGATCGAGCACCCTCACACCCTAATGAAGTTTCCCCAGCTGTAAAGTGCTTTGAACTTGTTGCTTCTCTCTTCTGATTTTACTGGGAATTTTATATCCCTCAAATACAATGGCCTAAGTCTTATGCAATCACTCAATTTAAAGTCAGTATATTGTTTTTCCAAATCCTCCACGTCAGGACATTACGATATTAGTTTGTTGATTTAGTGAACCCTGACAACAAATGAGCTTCTAAATTTAATGATGCAATAAGCTTGTCACTCGTTAGACATTAATTAGTTCTAGACTCAAAGGAACGGATTACGATACAGTATAGGCACCATGCACAACTCTATGCACAATACCCAGTGATCTCAAAGCTCTACTCACTAGTTTTTGCTTTACCAACTTGACAAAGGAAAAGAGACCACCAACTTTCTCACTAGGCCATCTCTCCAAAAAGCATACCTTTCTAGAAGTTTAACAGATACATTGCAATATCACAGTCTAGTATTTCTAGTGTTGGCACCCCTAAGTCCCAACTCACCACAAGGCATAAGGGGAAGCTACTCGTCATATTCTGCAATTCAAGTGTGAAGATCTATAGAGTAGAGACACNCAATCACACACAAAACAGGCTGGCACGATTTAGTCTGAAGCCCTCAACTGACGGGATTCCCTTGACACAACCACATATTATTATTTCCTCTGTCTAGAATTGACCTTCCCAAAACGGAAGTTAGGAGCCATAGTTCTTAAACTTTCACCATTAACCATTCAAAATATATTATCAATAGAAACGTACAAGAACATTTGTTGGATTCCTCTTGAAGAGTAGTTTCAAATGAAATTAGTCATAGAAGTTTAGCTATCATATTATATATATCAATTGTCACGGATTGTTTTCTAAGACCGCAAATAGTCCAAATGGGAAGGTCAGATCCAGATGAAGGGGGTAATAGACAGCCATACCCCTCAAATGTGGCAAAGGTTTATTGGCCATAAAATACATCCTAACAGAAAATAAAAATTGACTATTTGTTGGTGTCTTGGTGGTTTGGTCCATCTCCGTGATATTTGAGCTTCATCCTCACAACCACAGGTAGCTCAGTTGCTTATATCACTATGCTTTCGTTCCTCTCATTGTTTATTCTAGATATGGTGGTTGTTGATCAAACTGTAGCTTATACACATCTGTTTTGTTTTATTTTCATGTAGCATATAATCCACATGAGTATTAGCTAGTACGAAAAGTCGAAAACTAGAATATTCCAAGAGTCCACAAACACTAACGAATAATATACAACCATATCAAGTTCAACAAACAAATAACAATATCAATACTACAAACGAAAGACAAGCTAGCGTTCCAGCTCAAATCCCTTGAATACATTTCAATATCAAAGTTTGTGTCTTTATGTAGTGTCATAAACAGAACAATGACTTAAACATCGCAACAGCAGATCTTAGACGTCATTATTCCCAATATACCAGCATAATTGATAGCTATGTATGAGTGAAAGATTCTGCTAGAAAAAGAAAAGGTGACTAAAATACCTCTTTGAATCTAATGATATTGGGATGCTTCAAAGAGCTGTGATTCATGATTTCCCTCTGCACATGCTCATCAATCTGCAAAATATTCAAGAGTACCTGATCAGCTTCACTGATTCAAGCACTAAATCAAGTCCCCAACTAAAAATCTCAGTAACCCAGATCAAATTAAGCATCAAATTTGCATCATAAGCTAACAATTAGTGACCTAAAACCCAATAAACTGAAAAAGAATCAGATGGGAACTAACCTTTTGACCCCTCTCGATGAACTTAACCGCAACAAACTCATTTGTCCACTTATCTCTGACAAGCTTAGCTTGCCCAAAATTCCCAGACCCAATATCTTTCACTATCTCGTAACGTTCCATTAAAATCCTCCACAAATCACACACACTCTGTTTCTCTCTGCACCCTTTTTTTTCCTTCTTTTTCTGAATCTCGGGGTTTATCTGGTCAAGGAAGAGGACAGAGAGAGAGTACACAAAAGGGGTTTATTTAAACTAGTAATAATTGCAGAAATTGAGACTTGGGGTTGGAGGAAATGATTTGGAGAGAGAGAGAAAGGGATACGTGGCGAAGATTCAACGGCGTATATAAACTTGAAAGGAAATGGTTGGGACTTGGGGTTGATGCAGAGGAGAGAGAAGATGTTTGAAAATGGAGAAAAAGAGATGAAGAGGCAATGAAATGATGCAAATTTTTTACAATACCAACAAGATAAGAAAGATTCTATTTTAGGCCGCAAAGTTTGCTAAGTTAGCCCTACCCTCCTTAAGTCCTTACCCACGCAAAACTACAAAAGTAGCCCATCACTCTTTTTCTATCTTTGGATGTTGTTGGGTTGGGTTGGGGAATGGGGGATGTATTGGATGATTTTGGAACTTTGTGGATATGAATGAGAATGACTTGCATAAGATTTCCCTTAAATCCTTTCTAAGTTCTAATGCATGGAGTTTATAAGGAAAATGATTGGAGAGGGGCCATAAGGATAGGGTTGTTGAAGATATCAATGCAATTCTTCCAATGATAAGCCCGATTTCTTCTTGTTGTTTGTTAGTTTATCACGTTAATTGTCATGTTTCTATTTATGAGGGTTTAGTTCGGTTAGTGGTTACTTTGATATCCACTTGTGAGAGTTACAAAATCTCTAATTTTTTAGAATTCATAGTTTGGTTCTTTGGTAGTTGTTCATTTAGTTAATGCTCGACATTGAATTCATTATTCCTTGAACAAAACAATACAAAAAGTGATATTTCCTCCAATTCCACGATCTTGTTAATATTTTGCCATTTTAGGTTCTTCCATATTCATGTTAAAATATTCTATTATGATAAACAACTTCCATTGAAATCTCAAGTTTGCCCAATTTTTGCTCTGTCCTATCCATGTGCTTTCCTACTATCAAACAACCAACTCCTATGAGAGCATTTTAGTGCATTTCCCTTTATTTTGTGGATTTCTTATTCTTTATGCCAAAAGCAAATATTAACAAGAATGTGGAAAGAAAATAGTATTAAGCACTTATAAGGTGTTCATTCATTAAATAACCCAACAATCCACCTTAGGTATAATAGCAGGTTTTCAATTAGAACTCATTATGATAAATTATGACATGCGACAATCAATTTAAGTTTGCACCTCTTCATGGATCATTATACTTTGCACTTTAGGGGTTTTGATGATATATTGGACCCTTCCTTAATACATTGTCATGCTTCATTTACAACATAAGTTTCATTAGGTCAAATATTAAATGTCGAGTAAAATTGAATTGTGATCTTATGAAGTGTACTATTCTATTATCACAAAATGACCTCAGGATAAAATATTGAAATTCCAACCAGGTGAGCCCATTTTGGTACCTTAGCAAAGCTCATTTTACTTTTGTGTCAAATCCTTAGATTAAGGCTTGTTCATTCATGTAAATGAACCAACTAAAGCAAAAGCTAAAGCTGATAGTTTAAAACCTAATCAACAGTTAGTTATCTCCTAATACGCCTCGCACATGCGAACGCCCTTTGCCTTGATGCGTGAATGATGCACATGTTTGCCCTATTCATACTTATAAGACTCAATTATAAGAGTATTGGGTTACCAAGATTCTAACTCGAGTTCTTCAGTCCACACTATAATAACATGTGAACAAACAGTGAAAAATGACTCTAACTAATGCCTTTATTCCTTATAGATGCCCCAAGGTGGCCAATTGAGCCAAATATTGAACTCATGACACAATATAAGGATTTGAAGACGAGGAGAAAAAAGACAAAGTACAATAACGGGCTTATGAGCTATCCTAAAACTCATGTAAACTACGAGTACTATAAAAGTCGAGCAAAGCCCATAACAAGCCCAGCCCATTATGACACTCACAAACCCACCCAAAAGCCCAATTTCATATAAACCCACAAAATCGCTTCCCCCCGTATTGCACGGCGTCGCCAATTATTAGCAAAACTTAAAAAAAGAAAACACCCAAATCCAACGGCTCACACAACTCCTCCAAAATCCTCGACGAACCCCATATACGAATCCAACGGCTCAAATTCGCTCCCCACAGAATCCACAATTATTATCCCAAATTTTTTTACAGCTTGGCATCCATCAAATCTCCGCCCAAAAAAAGCCAACTCCCCCACTTTTCTCTCTCCTCCCCCTCCTTCTTCTTCTTCTTCTTCCCCCATTTCCCCCATTTCAAAAAAACCTAACTCTCAATCAAATCCCAAATCAAAAAAATCACCCCTCTCTCTCTCTCTCTCTCTCTCTCTTCAACCTTAGAAGCTTCAACGATGGCGGCATCGACAGCAAGGGAAGAGAACGTCTACATGGCGAAGCTCGCCGAGCAAGCCGAGCGCTACGAGGAGATGGTGGAGTTCATGGAGAAGGTCGTCACGGCCGTGGAAGGCGACGAGCTGACCGTGGAGGAGCGTAACCTTCTCTCCGTCGCTTACAAGAACGTCATCGGCGCTCGCCGTGCTTCGTGGCGTATCATCTCTTCGATTGAGCAGAAAGAGGAGAGTCGCGGTAATGAAGATCACGTCTCTGTTATCAGAGATTACAGATCTCGCATCGAGAAGGAGCTTTCCGACATTTGTGATGGGATCCTTAAGCTTCTTGATACGAAGCTTATCCCTGCTGCCAACGCTGGTGATTCTAAGGTGTTTTATTTGAAGATGAAGGGGGATTATCATAGGTATTTGGCTGAGTTTAAGACTGGTGCTGAGAGGAAAGAGGCTGCTGAGAGTACGCTTACCGCTTACAAGGCCGCTCAGGTATACAGATCTTATGCCTTTTGATTATTATTGTTTTGATTTTTGGCTGTTTTGTGTAGATCTGTTGGTTTGTACGTGATTTTTTTTTGCATTCTGGTTGATGCTATGTGTTGATTTGTTTATGATTATAATCTTTTAGGGATAATTTGATTATCAAAAATGTTGGGTCATTGTCTTCATCCTTGATCTTGACCTAGGTCCTCATTAATCTGCACTTTGGGTTCATGAGGGTGATTATTGTGTTGGGGGTAGTTTTCATATGATAAGGACGAGTTATAGTTTACGATAATATGTTTTGAACAGGAAAAGAGACAACTTTAAAATTATGAGAGAGAACCAAAATAAAAAATAAAAACTTTAAAGAAACTTAAAGAGAATTTGGGTGATGGTACACACCTATTTGATCTAAATTGTAGCTACCTATATGTTAGTTGGATATCCCATTCATATTTGGTAGTTATTATATGGAATCAAGGCATTCCAATTCCAAGTAACTACTCTAGCTAGAAGCACGCAGGATTTCAGTTTCATTCATTTATGATCTTTCTCTCAATTGAGTTTCCAAACATTGTCCTCATAACGATTCTGAACAAAGCTATTAAGAATTGTGCTTTGTCATATATGTCCATACCTTTGTTTTTCCTCTGAATGGACTTTAGAGGTTCAACATCACAATGCAAGTTTTGATTCATATTCACCCTAATCAGTAATCACCCAGTATTTTGCAATGGAAATTGGGTGAAAATTGTAGTTGATTTTTCTAGATGAAAGGAAAGGTCTTGAATTTGCCATTTATCTATTACTCTAGAACATTTAGCCTTTTGAAATAGTTATGAGTTTTATGTAAACCTCCTATTTGAAAATGTTTAAAATTCTTTCAATGTGGCGCGGTATATAAACAATTGCATAGTCTTCTCATGGTTTGCGTATCTGTTCTCATTTCAGGATATTGCAAATGCTGAGCTCGCTCCAACACATCCCATTCGCCTTGGATTGGCTCTTAACTTCTCTGTATTCTACTACGAGATTTTGAACTCTCCTGACAGGGCTTGCAATCTTGCCAAGCAGGTGATTGCCGTATTTTGTAGAAACTTCATTTAGTTTTGTTAGGCATGATCACCAACATGACTAATAGAGATGCTGTATATGTGGTAATCTGTTTCTTCTTGGCTGTTTATAGGCATTCGATGAAGCTATTGCTGAGTTGGACACCCTAGGGGAAGAGTCATACAAGGATAGCACCTTGATTATGCAACTGCTCCGTGACAACCTTACTTTGTGGACATCAGACATGCAGGTAGTGCATTGACTTCTCTTTGATTAGTTACTGAGTATTTTGTTTTCCTTGTATATGGAGAATTAGCTTCTCTTTTGGAATTTGCTTATGGAACTAAGTTATCATTGGATTTTGTTACAGGATGACGGTGAAAATGAGATTAAGGAGGCATCCAAGCCCACTGAAGGAAACAACAGTGAGGGTGCCTAACATTGAAGTAGGGTTTTAACTTCTCCAGAGTGGTTTTTAAGTGGAGAAGATGCTTGTTTATGATTTTTAGGGTTTTCTCATTGTGAACAAGTATGCTTTATTTCTGCATTGTCAACTTGCCATGTCTATGAAAATTTATCTTCTAATTTATTGGAAATGGCATATCAGTGAGCCTCTATATTACTTGTCGGCTTATTTATGTTTCACCTCAGCACATTGTGGGATCGTATCATGGTAGCATGTCTAGTTCTTACATGACTGGTTTTGAGCATCAGTTACAAACACCCTTTCATCAATGGGTGCTGCTTTGTGCTGTGATTATGCGACTCCTGTCATATGTAAACATGAATTCTCCTGATATGTGTAACATGGCTTAGAATATTAGCCATAGGCTACTGCGACTACCAGAGGATTGGTGTTACCAAGGATGCCATGAGCACAGCTAGTAGCTAAATTGTGTTCGTGGAACAAAATTCGCGTGACATATTTTTTAGGCTATGGTCCAATTTGTCAAGCAACTGGTTGGTAAGCTGGTTTAACTAGTTGGTTACTCACAACTTGTTGCATTAATTGGTCTAGTTAGCATGTCAAAATTAAGATGTAAAATCTAACACATCAACTTCTTTATCCAAAAACGACCCTTGACAAAATTGACTTATTCCATAAATGAGCCACCAAAGTTGAAAGTGGGTTATCTGGACACTTGATGTTTGAACTTTGGTCGGTAGGCCTTGTGGGTCGGAAATAAGGATAAACACCCCGTTTAATATAAATAATTAACATCAAAAATGATTATAAATGTAATTAAAATGCATTAGTTCCTTTGTTTTATTTTTCTTTGGTGTGAGAGCAATAGAAAGGAAAAACAGAAATTAAGGGGCAAATGACCCCTAAATGAAAGCCTTTTTAACATGGCAAAGGGATCACCCCTCTAAACTCTGGGAGGAAATAAGCCTAGATTGTTAATAGATGAGAAGGTGACTAGGTGAGAAGCTACTCTATAAATAATACTACTCCATTAATAATTAAAAGAAAAAAAAAATAAATCCTAACAATAAAGAAAGAAAATAAATGGATGAAAAAAAGAATGCAAGAAATGGGAAGGTCCAATAGTGGCCGCCACTAGAATTAAGATTTGGGAAAATTTTCATTTTGGGTACCTGATGTTAAACCTAATTGTAATTTGGGTATCCATCTTTTGTAATTTTAAAGTTTGTATCATTTTTGGTCATTTCATAAACAGCGTTAACAACTCCGTTAAAATGCTGATGTGTCATTAAGCAAAATATTCTTGAAATTTTTCTAAAAATTACCAAAAAAAATCTCAAAAGTTATGAAATGTTTATTTGTAGATATTGAGAAATTTCTACAACTTTTTCAGAATTTTTAAATTCTTTTTGCTTGATGACACATTAACATGTTAACGGAATTTTTAACGCCGTTAGTAAATTGACCCAAAATGAGACAGTTTTTAAAATTTCAAGTACTCAAAATGAGATTATTAAAAAGATAAGTACTCAAATTGCAATTAGGCCCAACATCAGGTACCCACAATAAAAAAAAAAATTTCCTAAGATTTAAGGTGTATCTGCCTGTGATGCGTAGTCACACTCACATGTGTTGTCCAGCTCAAGGGTGAGGACGTTGGATTAGGAAATCCTCGAGTTTAAGTATTTTAGTTGAATTTTTCTGACGTCGTTGGTCTTGCTTGTATATGGTTGGGCCTACGACGCTCCTGACAACGATATCTGTTAGTAGCACCAAGTGGCCATTTTGGGCCTCTGAGATAAGCTTATTATATTGGATGTCCTTATCGCACTATTTCAAAATACCCTATGTGTTCTTTTTATACACTTTTTTTTTTTTTTTATTAATTTTGGTGGTTCTTGATTACTCTGTGTGGTACTTCTTTATGTAATTTTGGTTGATGCAGAAATATATTTGTTGATTTAGCTATGCTTCATGCTATAGTGGAAAGGGACAAATTAGGAGACACGAGTGGCCTTTAAAGTCGATTATTGGGTCTTCAATAGCGTTTGATAATCTGTTACTATACTTCAACATCGAAACCATTAGCTATTATCAAGTGAATGCCTCAAGAAAGCCTCTCGAGGGCATTGAGGGGAGCCTCTTAACTTAAGTCGCAATTCAAAAATATTGCTACGTGGAATAGTCCAAATCCAAAGGTTATAAGTAGGAAATGAGCAATTTAAGAGGACCAGCGATCATGTTATTAATTTCCAACCATATTCGATAGAGGCCACTGATAAATGTGGGAGATCATATTATTAATTTGGTTCCACAATAGACTTTGTGAGTTGTGACGCTTTAAAGCTTTAACATTAAGACCTACGAGTATGATGTTTATGTATTTAAGGCATTAGAGTAGGCCTCTGAGGGTACCAGGGGCATATTGGGTTGCCCTTGATCCCCCGAAATATTGCATTGGAAACCTAAACCGGAATGAAGATGTATGTAAAGGTTAGAAGTGGAAATTTGGTTGCTCTAAAGATCTCAGGGATGACGGTGTGCCACCCACTTCCAAGAGTCTAACAGAACCTTGAAACATCATGAAGTAAAGTCATTAAGGTCTCTCGAGGTTACAAATGGGCCTCTTCGATCATCATTTGTCCCCATTTTGGGAGAATGATAGAGTGACCCTGAGGGTCACCAACCCTCTCCTTGTATCTCTCTTTGTTGGTCCACCTTCCCATAAAAATAAGAGCTAAATTCTAGAGAGAGAAAAAAACAGGGTCACCCAAACTTTTTCCCAAAACATCAGGGTTGAAATTTTCAATTAGGGTTGAAATGGTCAAACTCCAAATACTCTAAATTAGTCGGTTGGCAGTTCGGGCGATTTCATGATGAAGGTATTCAGTTCGGAGCCATATTCAATAGGGAACCTAGGGAAACATGGAGGACCCCATGCATCTATTGGGACCCAATGAACTTTGACAAGCACTTACTAGTTACTCCGTCACCCACTTTTAAGACTCAAACACCGAACCATGAACGTCTACGACTTTAAAGTTAATAACATTGATGAAGCCTTGCAAAAGACAGCTAGAGCTAGAGGTTTCTTGATGCCCTTAGTCCCTTGGAACATTTGAGGGTTATGATCTAGTTAGATTACCTTTCATGTACCCACCTGCCACCTCCATCAGTTCTCTCATGTCATGTTTACTTGTCCGAATTAAACACAAATTACTTTCCCACGGAATAAATTTTTGGTAGTGCTTAGAGGAATTTCGACTCTTTTTTAAGTGGTATGGTCTTCGTTCTACTGGCACATAACTTCCAAACACCGCAAAGAGACATTTCAAGTAATGGTTAAAATTGAGAGTATACACTATACAGATTCTCTCAAGATGCAGATTATAAACTACTCCTAGTAAACTACAGCACCAATTCTCATGCTCATTTCCCAAAATGCATACTTACTATATTTACATTAAACAAATGAAGAATGGCAACAAGAAAGTGAAACAAAAAGAGCCAAAGCAGGAAACAACAAACAAAACTTTTGCACAGCAAATTGGTGTGCAGTAGCCTACAAAAGCATCAAAAGAGAGCACAGTGTCACAGTGTGTGTTTTTAAGTGGTTTGTTTTATTTCCCTTGGTTTCTTTATGACCCCACTTTTCCCGCTTTACAATGAGTAGTTTTGACTGAAACCCACAAAAGCAATTATTGCAAAGACCAAAACACCACCGGACGGAGGAGCTTCCCAAGCATAAATTGTTCATGAGTAACTACACCATGTTGAACTGAATTGGAATTGAAATCCAGAACCAAACGGAGCATAACAGATGCAATATGTGAACGATGAAATTAGATCTTGGGGATGATTTGAGTTCTCACCTCGTTACCTTCTACACGACATCATCCGCAATACAGAACACCCAGAGAAAATCATATGGACTGCATACAAGACTATAATGTAGGAGTAGTTGCTGTCTATGTTATGTGGAAAGAAAATACAGTAAAACAATTTTCTTCTTATAAAAAGTGTCCAGATTAAGGGAAGGAAAAAAAACTTCCACAAGATACAAATTAAGACAATGAGATTGAGCGCGAGCCAATGAAATGCTTGTAGTACTCATTGAGATAATGTATTCAAACCATTCTACAGCTAATAATATGGTATATCAATGGAAGGGCCTACCAAGAAAAGCAACATTATGAAAGAATATCATCACTAAAACTGATCAGCCTAACTTTTTTTGGCCTAACTATACTACTTGTTTCTAGTTCTTATTCAGCTTCCCATACCCCGGTAACCACACAGAGTTTGGTGTTATCTCATCAGAAGCAACCTAGCTGTTTGATTCAGTACCAGAGAGCTAATCAGCTAAACACATCAAAATTTCAAAGTTTCATCCAGCAACTACCATCAGCTAAAACTATCAGGATATAACTAGCACCAACATCTTAGATAGCAGGAAGGTCGATTAAAAAACACATATATAGTTTAAATGTGACATGGAAACTAAACATGATCATTGAAGTGCGACTTTGAAATTTTAAGAAATCTGCATAGTTATTATATGACTTTGGACTAACTATGATGTACAAAATGCGATTGACACTAAAGAACTTCTCTAACCTACTAGGACATAAATAAGATCTACACAATCCTTATCTGAATTAGATCAGATCCCTTACACCACATCTGCTATGCTGCCATGCTGGTGAAAGAGTAAGTTGCTAATTCTATACTACTGCAGGACTACACACTTTAGACAAGTTTAAATATCAGTATTTAAACAAAAATAAGTAGAAGTTATCAGAAATTAAGAAAAGCAAAAGGGGCCAAAGTGTAGAGCAGCAAAGGTATGTTGTTAACAGTCAGGAGCACCAAACAACTGATAGCACAGTCAACCCATAAGAGAAGTGCAACACCCTCCAAATCCACAGATCTAAAACATCACAAACAATTTGTCTACCTAACAGCCTATAATAATATAGCAAGGCCAAAGAGGGGGAAAAACCTCTAGACAAAGCCTGATTAACATGAATTAAGACTGTACAATAGAGTTTGGAACCAGCAAAACTTTAAAGACATTGGAGTGAAAAAAAATCTCAAATGCAGACACTTGACAGGGTCCATTGAATCACACTACACATATTCAATCACAGTTTCTACTAATGTTTGGTTCAAAAAGAGTAAGCAACCATGGATAGAATTTGGACTGAAGATCAAAGACATTGGAGTATCACAAGTTTTAGGCGCCCGTAATTTGATCCCATAGACAACAAAAAGGGAAAAGACGCAAAGGAACTGCTGCAATGGAACCTCAACACAGAAAGAAACGATCTGACAAAAATCCGATCTTGACTACCAGTATTATCTGCTCGCTTAAAAGCAACATTTCCATTGTGCAACTGCTATTCCCTGTGAGGGAAGGAGGGAGTTGGGGGATCCAGTTTGGCATAGGCTCTAACTAAGAGTTCAAAAGGAAGACTAAGAACCTAATTCAACACCTCAAAGACCCTGTCAACATTTCTAACCAAATCTTATTAAATGCTCAAAACACCATCATGATAGACAATTTATTCTACCTTTTCACCAAAAAAGGTTATACTGACTAGCACCACAGAACTTCTATAATCTTGTCAAAAAGACCAAGAAACAAGATTCTTTTATTGGCTAATTCCACTGATAGATTATAATTAAGAAGGTACACCACGGCCGCTCCCACTATCATCAACAAGACAAGAGTACGTGCCTAAACACAAAATTATTACACTAACACATTCACAAAATCAAGAAACCAAATCAGGATACATGCCATCTTTCCATGTCATTGACTCAACAAAAACAAGCATCCGCGGTTCGGCTATAATGGTCTTATAATGGATACATCCTCAATTTTAGTCCACATCTTACAAATCAAATTTCACTAAGCAAAGATAGTAATTCCTTACATGTATGTATAATATCCAAAGAACAGTCTCAAAAACACAATTGAAGAAATTTCAGAACATTCAATCTGGCTAAGAAATAAAACACTACCTTCCTTTCAGCAATATAATTAGCTACCTTTCTACTGATGACTCGATATCAATATCTAAAGTATCTAGCCCCCCTCGCCCTGCCATGTACACCATCATCAGCCACATATGAAGAAGTATGAACAATCCCTAATTTTGGACAACCAAACAACAAATCTAGAACTAAACTTCCCATTTCCAACCTTATAAATTCCTGGAAATGAGCATAGAATCTATCATATAGTAACTTCTTTACTCAACCAATAACAAAGGTTACCTTCACCTTGATCAAAAGGGACCTTCATTTAGGGCTTGGTACCCCCGGCACAGTCGGCGAGATTGGCAGCTGAGGAAACCCTAGCGGACCAGTCCCAGTCGGCGAGAACAGCAAATTAGGAGAGAGAAGCGGACACGGCGACTTCGGCGACGGCAAGCACCCGAAAGGAAGCGGCGATGATGGTGGCGGCATCGAATCCGCCATCGACGATGACGGCGGATTCATCGGATGCTGCTGCTGATGTGGCGGTTGCATCTGGGGGTTGTGCGACGCAAAGGAAGAAAGTGAAGTGTGAAGGAACCTCATATACGCCGAGATAGGGCTCTCGGCCGCACCGTGGCACGACGGGAACGGCGGGAGAGGAGATAGCGGCGCTACTTGCCGGAAAACTCCACCTCCGGCGAAAGGATTCGTCGGCGCCGGTGGGTTCATCGGGTTTCCGGTAGAGACGGCGCAATTTAGCATGGAAGGAGGGCGGTTGCTAAGCTGCGCCAGGGGCGGAGGGCGTATGCGTTGAAGGCGAGAGCTAGCCGGCTTCGGCGCGTGGATCATCGGCGGCTGAGCCGGCGATTGGATCCGCTCGTGAGCCGGTGAGCCGGTCAGCTTCTGGACCACATCACGGAAGTCGCTTTTGTTGATGTTGTAGACCGGCGGCTGTTGCTGCAAGGGCGGAGCCGGCGGTGGTGGCCGGAGGTGGACCGGCGGTTCAACCGGCGGCCGGCTTCTGAAAACCGAACCGGTGGCGGAAGTGGGTGGCTTAGAGATCTTGTGGGAGAGCTTGTTGAGGTGCCTTAAGAACTGATCCCTGTTGTTGTTGTTGTTGTTGTTGTTGTTAGTAGTAGTTGCATCAGCAGTGGTGGTGATGGTGGAAGCAGAAATGGAGGTGTTATTAATGGAAGAAGCAGAAGAATCAGCAGAGGAGTGACAGCTTTTATCCATTGTTATCTATGAATCTCTCTTTCTCTCTCCTCTAAAGAGAGTTAACGGGTCTGCAACGATGTCTGGTGGTCTTTGATGTGGGTGGGATTTTCTTCTCTTATCATTTGCACAAGATTTGGGGTTTTTGGAGGGGTCGGTGGAGTAGGGACATGAACATGAGCTCCCAATTGTACTAGTGCTAAATTTAGAGTAGCAATCTAGTGATTGGACACTCTCATCCCCTTAAGTAAGGTTGATGGTACGAATCTAAAAGGAGAGTATTAGGTTATTATATGAGAAAAATGGTGTGACCGATTAAAGTAAGTGGTTGTGTTTTTCTACAAATTTTGAGGTAAATCTGTGTAAATGTTAGGGTATCTATATTATGAGAAGTTTAAAAGACCATACTATCAATGTGGTGCAAAGGAGTTTAATGAGTCTGAATTAAAATATTTTTTATCCCAGATTCAATTTCAGACTTCATTTGTATAATTGCTTAGAGTATAAGAATTTAATAGGTTGAATTTTGTATGAACCTATACTATTGTGTAATGTGTAAAGTATGAGGGAATTTAATTCTTAAAAGGAATATAAAAATATCAACCAAAATCAGTAGTATAAACAAATGTAATGAATCAAAAGAAGTGAGTGGAATGTTGATGGGGCATAATCTGGAGAGTTTGAACCAATGTGGTGTAAATTTTGACAAATCTGAAGTGAGTCCGAGGAAACAAAAAGTGAGTGAAATGCTGGTGTATCGTAGCAAGTCTGAAGAGTCTAAACATGGATGTCTAAAGGTAAAAGTCACCCAAAGATCTTATAATGTAATCACTAAGGGTGTGTTCAGTTTGCCTGAAAATACCTGAACTGAATTGAATGACCTGAACTGAACTGAACGACATGAACTCAACTGAATTGAACTGAACGGCCTGAACTGAACTGAACTCAATTGAATGAATAGTAATATGTGAGTGAAAAAGTGTATGGCTTGAACTGAACGACCTGAACTGAACTGAATTAAACTGAACGACCTCAACTGAACTGAATTGAATTGAACTGAATGACCTGAACTAAATTGAATTGAACTGAACGACCTGAACTGAAATGAATTGAACGACCTGAAATGAGATTGGGTAAGGTGAAATGAACACACTCTAAACCGTCTATTGTAACATATAAAATTATTTAAAGTAATTATGCGATTATTTACGATCATCCCTAATACTATTAATGTTGGCATATTCTTGTTTGAGACGCGTGAATAGTAAGGATTTACGGGCTGTGGTTAGATCCACTTATTGAAGTTGAGTTAGGCAGTGGCCTCATTGACACTAATCTCATAAGAGACAAGCTAATTAAAATTACTTATATGTTGTTTAAGTTACTCCTTAAGCTCCCCAAAATTATCCATAATACTACTAAATAACCTCTTGTGGAAAGTATTCATAAACTGCTGTAAGTAATCCCTATTTTTGATTCCTCTAACAGATTAATGACGATACAAGAATGTTACAAATGAAATTACTAATACTCGAAATCAATATTTAATACTGCCAAAAACATTAAAGCTTAACAAGGTTGCTGATTTAAGATGTAGTAACATGTAAGAGACGATGTACACGTACTATAACCATATACTCCATATAGAGTAAGAAGAGACATGACCCGGAAAAGATGGCACGCATCTTTCTCCAAATACTCCCCTCAAGGAGATGATGATGAATTGAGACATTTTAAAATAAAAATCATTGATTTATCGTCCTAAACCCTTTGCTTATGTGGCTGTTATTTGCATATGGATCGTGATATGGGTGTTTAACAAGAGATTTTTTGACAGCCGAGCTATAGATGTTACAACAGTGTATTTATTTCAATTTATTAGTTTTTATATTATATTCAGTTGAGTTTAATTTATCTCAGATTATTCATTAAATTCAGTTTTACAATTCTTTTTTTTTTTTTCCTCACATTCTACTCCATCCGTTCATTTTGCTCAAATATTATTAAGATAGGACTTGGAAAGACAAAATTGCCTCTAACTTTCATAAGTGGGAGGAGTTTGCTTATTTTTATTAAGAGGCAATAGGGTTAATTTGTGTGTAAAATATGTCAAAATAAAGAACTGCTAAAGTTATATTGGAGCAGCCCAAAATAGAAACAACTAAAGTTTTAAGGGGACGGAAAGAGTACTATTTATTAAGCTCATTCAGTTCGTTTCAATTATGTTTAGTTTAATTCAATCCAGTTTATGCCAAGCATTGTGATCATAATTAAATAAGTATAATTTAAAGATATAGGGATAGTAGTAGCAGACTGAAGTATGATTTTGATTTTGATTTTTGATAACGTATACACGTCGTCTGATCCTTATCTTTTATGGGTCTTGAGTATTTTTCCCGTCTACATTTAGCATGACCTTTGATGTTTATCCAAAAATGAAAATACAATACGATTTATTATGTCTTACTAATGTGTATACTTGAATCAAAATAGGAGAATTAGGTGGAGAAGAAAGTACTTCATAACATATGATCTCGACACTTACTAAATGTAATAACATGCTACTTTACTAGCTATGCTCAAATAATTATAACATTAATTCAATTACACAAAAATATCATATAAACTAATAAAAGTCATGACCAATAACAATCCATATTTGTGGGTCCGTTCAACCATGGGCTCTAGACCGTTCTCCTCTAGCCTAGTATAAGGTTTTACTTATAGGGTAATTCTTCCACGACCACCGCTAAATGGTGGCCGTGGAAACATTATTGGTTTGGTTGGAACCAAAGTCAAAAAAAATCATAATCATCAACTTTGGTTAGACACAAAGTGTTTTTGGTTTCAACCAAACTTATAATTGATAAGATAAAATGAACGTATAAGATTAGTTCACTCAAATCAAATGGTGTATGTTAAAAGTTTTAGTGGCTACCACTAGGCGGTGGCCATATTGTAAAATTTTCCTTTATTTCCATGTGATTTTTGAGGTTCAGCTCCTTTAAATATATAAAAGTTTTAGTTATTCTTGTATGAGGTGGTCTCATACATGAGGTTGGAATTTGGAAGAAGAAAATGTGGTACTTTTGTGTAAAAAATAGTTTTATGCATGTTGAGGTGTCTCATGTGAAAGAAAATATGTTTATTTTTTCAGTGTCTTAAACATCAGCTTCGGTAGATGTTGTGTGCTGCCAATACTTTTATTTAATAAAACTGAATTATACTACCATAAACCAAAAACAAACAAAACAAATGACCTAGCACAACATTTTTAAAAAATTAAATGCTTTTTGTGACCAAGCACAACACGATTATTAATACCAACATGAATGGTCAAAGATATATAAAATGGTAAATAACTAATGACAATTCAACTTTTTTTTTTTTTTTTTTTGAAAGAAAATAAAATTTACATTAATGAAAAGCCATACAACATATATAGATGAGATTAAATTCAACAATGTAGAAGTCTGAAATATCAGAATTCATTCTAATGA
>BSSO01002480.1:0-19236 GCA_030267885.1 Mesembryanthemum crystallinum | reverse complement strand
CCCATATTTTAAAAAAAAAAAAATGGGTGTGCACCGGTGCCCGGGCACACCCCTGTATCCGCCACTGCTTCGACGTCATGTTGAGAAACTGTTCAAATGTGGTACATTTACTTTTGTAGAATCTGCACATTCAAAGAGTAGTGGATACGGGTTTATTACATGGTCGTTCGGAATGATTAAGTAGATCAATTGTGTTTAAAATACGAATAAATTAGAGTAAAACGACAATAGATATTTCAAAAATAAAAATTGAGTTCTTTTTGTATAGAATTATGATACCCAAAGAAAAATAACTTTCACTTTTCATAAAATCTTTCATAAAGATGACAACTAGAATTTAGAATACAGCAACTAAGTAGTAAATTTGATAGAGTACTGTGTAACATACCTTCCGAATCTTGTGCCAAAAGGATTGCACCTTCCTAATTCCTATCAATAACCAAATCTTTCGGGTTTACAACAGTTTCCTAATTTCCTGAGATTTTCCTAATCTTATCATTTAATCACACCAGAATCGTAGAAAAATACTAAAAATCAATCTTTTCAAAAACCCTTTTTCTTTATTAACATCAATCAACAGAGAATTCCATAGCTCTAAGCTTTAGCCATGGAATCTGATGAGCAAGACATGCTCTACGACAGTGATGGTGATGATGGCGGCATTGAGAGTGATGATGATGAATCCAAACTTCAACCCAACAACAAACCTTACACAGTGTTGAAAGAGTCCGATATTCGTCTGCGCCAAGAACACGAAATCTCCCACGTTTCTGCTCTTCTTTTCGTCTCCAGTTCCGCAGCAAGCCTACTCCTTTGCCACTATAACTGGGACGTCACTCGGCTGAATGACGAGTGGTTTGCGGATGAGGAAAAAGTTCGATCAGCTGTTGGTTTGCTGATCAGCAGGACCGATTTGACTGATCAGTCGAAAGAATCGACTTGTGGGATCTGTTTCGACATTGATGAGATATACCCTTTGGTGTGTGGTCACTCTTATTGTTTCGCTTGTTGGAGAGCTTATATAAGCAATGCCATCAATGATGGTCCGGGATGCTTGTCGTTGAGATGCCCTGATCCGTCTTCTTGTCGTGCTGCTGTCCATCGAGACATGGTCGACAAACTCATGTCTGAGGAAGAAAAGCAGAAATATTCCCGTTTTTTCTTAAGGTCTTATGTTGAGAACGCTAGGAAGAAGAAAACGATCAAGTGGTGTCCTGCACCGGGATGTGACAATGCGGTGGAATTCAGTGTCGATAGCTGCAGTGCTTACGATGTTACTTGCCTCTGTTTGCATGCTTTCTGTTGGAACTGCAGTGAGGACGCTCACCGCCCTGTCGACTGCGACACTGTGGCTAAGTGGGTCTTGAAAAACAGCTCTGAGGCAGAGAATACGGAGTGGATCCTCGCTAACTCGAAGCCTTGTCCCAAGTGCAAGCGACCAATTGAGAAGAATCATGGGTGTATGCACATGACATGCACCCTGCCTTGCAGTTTTCAGTTTTGCTGGCTTTGCCTCGGTGACTGGTCCGAACACAGCTCCAAAACCGGAGGCAACTATGCGTGCAACCGGTACGAGTCTGAAAGACAAAAGGGATTGCATGATGGAGAGGAGAGGAAGAGAAAAATTGCAAAATCTTCACTGAGGAGATATACTCATTACTATGAGCGGTGGGCGAGTAATAAGAAGTCGAGGCTAAAAGCTGTAGAGGATCTGCACAAAATGCAGAGTACTGATTTGAAGCGGCTCGGTCAGAAGGTGAAGAAAGATGAGACGGAGCTGGATTTTGTCGTACAGGGGTGGAAACAGATCATAGAGTGCAGGCAAGTGCTTACTTGGAGCTACGCGTATGGGTACTATTTGCCTGAACATGAAGATGCTAAGAGGCGGTTTTTTGAGTACTTGCAAGGCGAGGCTGAGACCGCTCTTGAAAGGCTACATCGTTGTGCAGAAACGGAACTGAATGACAGTTTCTTTGGTAATAATGGTGAGCCTCAAGAAGGAGCTGATTTGATAACGTTTCGTGAAAAGCTGGTTCAGCTGACTAAGGTGACTGGTACATACTTTGAGAATTTGGTTAGAGCGTTAGAGAATGGTTTATCAGAGGTTGATTCTAAAGCAGTTTGCAATTCGGTTTCTGATCAATTTGGTGACGTCCGAGGGTTAAACGATCTTGACCATTGGTATTGTGATCGATGCACGTATGCGAATCATGAGACTGTCACTTCATGTCAGATGTGCCTGCATCCCCGTTAAGGCAATACAGGTTTCATTTCTTTCTGATATCCGACATAGATTGTTGATTAAAGAAAGGTCTGCAAAGAAGTATTAATCAGACCTGAATGATCTAGCTAATTGAAAAGTTACATTCCAGTATATCTGTTTTTTTGAACTTGACATAAAAATATGTGACTAAGTTATGTTTATGCTTTCTTAAACTTGAGATAATGTGACTAATAAAGGAGCCATTCTCATTAATCTGAAGTTCAGAAACTAGATGATTATAAATTGTTGAATGAGCGCACATTCCATGAATTCAATATCAGGAAAACAAGTACAACCAAGAATAAAATCAGTTTACACATATATAAAAGGGAGAAAAAACGTACATAAACTAGTCATAGTAATTAAATCAGGATCTTGTTGTAACAGTACATCCCAACCGCCTTTCAGGCCTCAAGTACTACTGATGATATCATAGCTTTCTAGTAACAGCAAGTTCCACCTGTGGACATGAGAGTGCAGTGCAGCTGCCTAGTGGCGCGGGGGCTGACTTGCAGAAAAAGGACATGTGAGTCGGTAAATTCACCTAAAAAACTATGAATCAGAAGAGCTTAAATAGTTTGATGGTGTCACCTATATTGCCGAGGTGAACCTCCTTTTCAAAAAGCCAAACATAGGAAATTCTGAACTTAAGCGTTCTTGCCCTCGAGCCACCATCAGATAACTAGATAAGTGACCTCGTAAGATCAGAAGTGACCAATACTCAAGTTAAAAAATGAATCTTAGTAGTAGCACTTGCGACCCACACGAGGTGTTTTGCACTCATACAACCGAAAATGACAAATCTAACTTTACATATGCATAACTGTGCCAATTTTATTTATGTTCTCCTTGCTTCTTTTTTCTTAACCTCCCAGCCAAGAGAATTGGCCAGTTTGAGATGAGGTGGGGTTAGCAATTTGAGCTAACCCAATATTTGGTTCAATCAATTATTGTACCTCTCGATAGTTATTGCTGTAGAAAGGAACAGATCAAAGTCTGAGTCAAGTCTCCAGCTTGTGGAAAATTAGTTCAAGTCTTGCACCTGCGGCTCCAACACGTTTGATGGTCTGAAGTACAATCCTAGTATAAAGTAGCAGTTAGTTTTCCGATGCTTAGTATCATGAGTACACAGAAACGCTAACAATAACCAACACACCAACATTGTCCATCAATTCATGGTCATGAGTTTTTCATCCTATCAATGTTTGCTCTTCTTTAAATCCATATAGTTAGATCTAAGTGAATAAATCTTATTCGTATACTTTCAATTATGACTATCAGACATACCATTTATTATCAGGTTTGGGAAATCTCTCGGTATAATTACTGTGGCACGCGTCATTGAGCTTGTAAGAAGAGCCATATCTCTGTCTTTCATGATTTTCTTGTTACCAAATTTATTCCTTTAAAAACTTAAAGTACCAAAATAATAATATAAATACTCGAGTAAAAGTAACTCGTAAGAGAAATTAAAAGTTCATGCTATTATGCTCAACAATGATCTAACACAATGTATCCGTAGTTATATCAAACTCCATATTTTATCATAACTCAGTCTGGATATGCAATGAAAACCCATCATAGAACGTTGTCCATGTTCACTACTATAGTACAAAGCTCTTTCCATTCATTGGAAGTTTTTATTTGGCTTTTTGCAGGATCTTCCTTTAGCCTTTTGGTTATGCTGTGGCATTTTTTTTTTTTTTGTGTGTGTGGTAATTAAGGTACTTTTATTACTCATTAAAAATAGCTACGACTACAAGTTTAATAGTAGCTCCAACAATACACCAAGGAGCACAAACTCATCCAAGCATCATTCACCAACCACATCACTTCTTAAGATTGGCCTACTGGTCTTAAGATTGATGTCTTTGGTCTCTCAATAATGCATTCGGCTCAGAAGAAATGAATTATTGACATCAATTTTTCCAAATACGATAACCCCATTTGGGACTTTATGCTAAAAAGCTAACTCCATTTTTGGGGCAATCAGTGGATTGGATACTGTCCTTCAAGTCTTCCTGTCAGTTAGGATTATGTTTATGGCCATCTGTTAACTCTAGTCTTCACTAGCAAACGTGTCTGTTGGGCTAGAAGTTCTTGTAAAGCATGCTTTATGAGACCAACAACAAAGACCAAATTATTTCCCAAGATACCAAGTTATTAATAAATTGATTAATAAGCTTGAAGTAGATTAAAGATATGCTGAACTTGATTTAGACCTTAAAGTACTGTCTCTATATCACAATTCCAGTGCTTATATAAAGTAGCTGTTAGTTTCTTCCTTGCTTATAAAACCCCATTACACCAACATCGATCACCATGATGACCGGTTTTCCTTTTCGATCCTGCCAATACTTGCTGTTCCTGTTAGTTTCAATATGTTCTCTTACCGTCGTTATACACACACTTGCCACCCCTTTCTCTCTCCCCCCATCACAAGTAGCATCATGCCATGCTCATGAGAGATCAGTTTTGCTGCGATTCAAGCACAGTTTCCTCATTGACTGTGCTGCTTCCGGACTTTCTCTGAGTCCATACCCAAAGGTGAAGTCATGGACAGGAGATGAGGCAAATGGGGACTGCTGTTCTTGGGACGGTGTCAAGTGCAATGAGGAGACGGGCCATGTGATAGGGCTCGATCTCACTAGTAGCTGTCTTTACGGAACCTTCCCACGTAATAGCAGCCTCTTTATGCTCTCCCATCTTGAAACACTCAACCTCTCTGATAATGACTTCAACTCGTCCCAAATCCCCTCTGAAGTTGGCCAACTCAGAAAGCTGCAACACCTCGACCTCTCTTATTCAGCATTATTTGGACAGATCCCCAAAGAATTCTCAACATTGTCCGAGCTTTCTTTCCTCGATCTTTCAAACCAAGGTATTGGTATGCCAGGGTCAGGCCTTAAACTTGAAGATCCGAGTCTGGAGAGGTTAGTTGGAAACTTAACTCGCTTGGAAGTACTCATTCTTGACAATGTTAACATAGCATCCCCTGTGCCGATTATCCTTGCAAACCTAACCTCTCTAAGGTTTCTTTCTCTTAGCAACTGTAATTTACACGGTAAGGTTACAAGAAGCATTTTTCACCTACCACGCCTCAAAGTCATTGTTTTGAGTGATAACCCAGCTCTTGCAGGATCCCTTCCTAAATTTCAACAGAATAGCCCTCTCAGCCGATTGAATCTTGAGGGCACCGCATTTTCTGGAGAAATTTCCCCTTCAATCGGAATCCTTACTCATCTAGAAATAATCAATTTATACAATTGTCGTTTCTCAGGATCACTAGCTTCCATCTTCTCTTGGCAATCTGACAAAGCTCATCGACTTGAAACTCAGTTATAATTATTTTAGTGGGGACATCCCCTCCTCTCTGACAAATTTAACACAATTACAAGCTTTATATCTTTCAAACCTCCATGTCAAGCCTGAAAAGTTGCTTTCTTGGTTGGTCAAGCTGAACAAATTATCTAGTCTACAACTTGACGACATGGGTTTAGCTGGTGACATCCCCTCGTTCCTCACAAATTTCACTAGTCTCACCGGTTTGAGTCTCAGTATGAATCAACTAACAGGCCACATCCCACCAAGGCTCGTGAATCTAACCCAATTAGAGTGGTTGTTTTTGTCATCAAATCAATTAATGGGTCCTATACCACAAGGGATTTCGCAAACTTGCAAATCTCCAGGCACTAATATTGAGCTATAATAATAACTTGTATGTGAACATTGAGACTATTTCAAAGCTCAAATATCTCGATTGGCTAGACTTATCTGGTGTCAAGCTGACATTTCCTGGCAAAAGTGTTGCCAATAACTCAGTACCAAAGTTCAAGTTACTAGAACTCAACTCATGTAACTTGACCGAGTTCCCGCAGTTCTTACGCAATCAAGACGAACTAGAACAATTATCCCTCGAAAACAACTCAATTCGTGGCCTAATACCTCAGTGGTTTGTGAATGCAACAAGAGACAGCCTACAAAGTCTTGCGCTCGGTGACAACTTCATAACAGGCTTTGAACAGCTAGCAGAGGTTCTCCCATGGAATCATTTAGAGATGTTGCAACTTCCACGAAACAAGATGAAAGGTTCCCTTCCTATTCCACCAAATTCCATCGTTGTATATAACGTCTCTGGAAATCTCTTTGATGGAGGTATTCCTGAGCAATTATGTCACGCTAGTTCTCTAGCTTGTCTAGATATATCCTTCAACAACATGGGTGGTCAGATTCCAGAATGCATCAGTGAACTCGGAATTTCTCTTTCTGTTTTGATTTTGCAAGGGAACAACTTTCACGGAACAATTCCTGGTGCATACCCGAAATCTTGTCAACTGAAGATGATTGATCTCAGTGAGAATCAACTGGAGGGTAATATCCCAAGATCCTTGGCCAACTGCAATATGTTAGAGTTCCTTGACATTAGCAAAAATCACGTCAATGATACTTTCCCGTCATGGTTAGGAACTCTTCCCAATTTGCAGATTCTCATTTTGAGATTCAACAATTTTCATGGCAGAATAGGAAGACCAACTGGCCATGTTGTTGATTTTCCCTTGTTGCGTATCATTGACTTGTCCCACAATTCTTTTACCGGTGATTTACCCTCCGACTACATTCAAAATTGGGGTCCCATGAAAATCATCAGGCAAGACCAATCAACGACGTCACAGACTGGGGTAGTATTCACTTTAAACATTATGAATGCGTTAAGAGTTGAGACACTGCCTTTTGATTACTCAATCACCATAACAAACAAAGGAAATGAAAGGTTGTACACAAAGATATTGACCGTGTTTAGAGTCGTGGATTTCTCAAGCAACAACTTCACAGGCAGGATCCCGAATGCAATTGGTGAATTAAGGGGGCTTCAAGCACTTAACCTGTCCAACAACAATCTTGATGGCAACATCCCTTCCTCTCTCACCAACATGATAGACCTTGAATCCTTGGACCTGTCTAACAACATGCTTTCAGGAGATATCCCTCACGGGTTAGCACAACAGCTGACATCTCTAGCGGTCTTCAATGTGTCTCACAATCATCTGGTAGGCCCAATACCGCAAGGAAAACAATTCAACACTTTTGATAACAGCTCTTATGAAGGGAACCCGAAATTGTGTGGAAGTCCGCTGTCCAACAAGTGTGGAAATGTAGATGAGCCGCCACAACAACCGCCAGATGACACAAGCAATACAGAAGATGAGAGCTCCGAGTTGATTGATTGGATTATCAGAAGTTTGGGTTGTGTTGGGGGGTTTGCAGTTGGCTGTGCTACTGGGAAATACGTCACTGACCAGAACCATGATTGGTTTATGGAAACTTTTGGGAGTAAGAGGAGAAGAAAGCCAAAGACAAGGGTGAGGACAGCATCTAACCGAAGGAGTTGAATTCGCCAGCCTGATGTCTACAACTTTGCTCCATATATTAAGCATAAGCAGTGCACGTAGCTTGTTAAACTACTTTTCTACGTTCTGTTTGTGGTGGAATGTTATTTCCCCACTTGTGTTTTGTTTCTTCTTTATTACTGGATAAGAATGTTTAATTGTATGTTCATATTGTTGCAATTACTCTATATAACTAAAAAAAAAAATATGTATCTTTGTATTAGTATGTGCTATATGAAATAATATAACTCCTTGCGACAAATATGTTCTCATAGGGGTTTTCTCGAATTGTTAGGTGGTTCTAGAACCAATTTCCCTCTTTTCACAAAATAGGTAGTCACCACTTTTTTTTGGAGGTCTTTGGAGCAAACTCCGTGGATGATCATTGAACTTGAATCGGATAAAAAATTCCTAGTTTTTTCAGGTATGTCGTAATTTTTATTTATTTTTATTTTCTGAAAGGGATATACTACACAATTCATCATATAGTCATAAAATTAAGATCTTGTTGTAACATTACACCCACACCACCTCTCAAGCATCGAGTAATACAGAAGTTTCAAGCAATCTTGCGACTGCAAGTTCCACTAGTTAATTGACATGAGAGCTCAGTGCAACAGCCTGGTGGGGGAGGATTTAGGGGGTTAGACTGTATGTCCTGTTGGTGATAATTTTGTAGGGGTAATTATCACGAAGAAACAATGAACTCCAAGACATGCTAATAGCACTCCTAACAACTAGATTTGACCCCTAAGTGCAAGTATCGGGTCACCAAACCTATTTTTGAGATACAATGGAGTTATCCTTGTCGGCGGCTTGCACAACCGACGATAAGGCACCAATAGACCAAGGAGAAAACAGACAAATAGGCTTATGGGTTAGGGCAATATGCTTTGCATGGGTTGCCAAGTGAAGAGACCCTCTCTATTTATAGAGGTATCTCTTCACTAAGAAGACACGTGTGAGAGGGTATGTGTCTCTTCCCACCCAAATCAGTCTCAAGGTGAGACAAATGAAAGTTATGACGGTTATTACCGTTGCCATAACTGTTAACCGAAAGTTTGGAAGTGAAACGGTGTAATTTGGACTATACACGGTCTATAGAGAGGTACACGGACCGTGTAAACCTCTCGGCGTTTCACAAAATAGCGAAAAATGGAGTATACACGGTCCAGCACAGGTGTACACGGACCGTGTATACTCACCTGATGCTACGGCTTTGTGACAGGCCTTACACGGCCCATACTCACTATACACGGTATCAGCCCAATGACCGTGTATCCCCAATTTGCTGCTTGCATCAATTTCTTTCAAGCACTGAATCATAGGCTAATCATTAGCTTTGTTTGATGCTTTGTTCCTCCACTTTTCCTCTTACTTCTACCACTTATTGGAAATATTTCCAACATGTCCAAAGGACATGTGAGTCCGTCATCAGTTGCCAAAGCACAAATAGGTCACCTAAAGATTGATGGATATGAAGAGCTTTGAAGAGTTTGACGTGATTACACATATCACCCGGGTGAACCTCCTATTCAAAGTTAAGCGTTCTTGACATACAGAGCCACCATAGAGATGGGTGTCGTTATAAAGGTGGCTACTATTTGGTTAGAAAAGTGGATCTTATCAGCTCCCGCAACAGTGGAAGGGGTGTTGTTGATCATGTATGCATAAGTGTACTCATTTTATTTATTAATCTCCATGCTTTTTTCAGTTTATTTCACTCCCCTGCCTAGGCTGTTGGCCAGTTTGAGATAAGGTAGGATTAGCAATTTGAGCTAACCCAATTTTTGGTGCAATCAATTAAAGGGCCTCTAACTAGTTCTTACCACAAAAGGATCAATAT
The DNA here is from genome assembly GCA_030267885.1 of Mesembryanthemum crystallinum. Taxonomy (NCBI): domain Eukaryota; kingdom Viridiplantae; phylum Streptophyta; class Magnoliopsida; order Caryophyllales; family Aizoaceae; genus Mesembryanthemum; species Mesembryanthemum crystallinum. Next base: position 9,740 of record BSSO01002480.1, on the reverse strand, counting down.
ATGATTCAAATCTCCGGCTTGTAGAAACTAAGTTCAAGTCTTGCACCTCCGGCTCCAACACTTTGCATTGATGAATAAACCTGAAGTACAGTGTAGGGTTCATAAATCCTGCAGTATAAAGTAGCAGTTAGTTTTCGCTTGCTTATTATCAGATCCTGAGCGCACACAAAAAATACTACCCATGAATAACCGCTTGCACCGATATCATCAATTCATGGTCATAAGTAGCAGTTATGTTATCTTACTACTATCGTACTTGCCATCCATTTCTCTCCCTCGCGAGTCGCGACCATGAAGCCATGCTCATGATTGGTAATGTGTTCTTGTAACGCTGCTAAGATGGTCTTGCTCCTGCTCATACTCTACGGAGTATACATTGTAGTCAATGTTATTAAGCGTCAGATACTGTCATAATCTAAAATATTCTTAACTATTTATTATATTTTGTTGATTTGTTTTTGTATACAATTGGCCTATAGTGCGTAGATGTGGAAGCAATGGAACAGAGACTGAAAGAGCATGAGGTGATATACATGAAGAGGACAGTGGAAGATGAAGAATACAACCCAGCAATCCACCAGCTGTTCAACGACCTGGATGGATTCATGATCGAGATCTGTTATGACCAGAATATTAGGCTCGTTCCTGCTGGTTCTCTAGGCAAGATTAAGCTCCCCTCGGACCACCACAACCTTCTGTTCGAGCTAGAGAATATTGCTCTATTGCAATAATACGAGAGTATAATAAAACCTGCAAAAAACACAAGAAATTTTGAGATTAGCTAGCGGGAATTGAACTCTTTCATCAAATTTGCAAGATTTTTGAGTGTGTTGGCATGACCAAAATTTGATCATTTTCTTGTTAGAACTAGTGATGAGTGCTCTAGTAGCGATAGCAGCTTTTGTTGTGCCTGGTTTTCATAGGAAAAACAATTGCAAAATGGTTCAATCTAATGATTTCCATTTACTATTGTGCAATATTAGAGCACGTTTGATTAAAATTCAATTAAAAAAAAAAAAAGTACTTATCCTTCTCATATTGCCTCCACCATCACTCTCTTTTCCTCCACCTCTATTTTGAGGTCTAAGAAGACCTCTTGGTTACTGAAGCTTTGATATCATATGAACTAACCATCCCAACCGAAAGTTTAAGCTGATGGTTGGAGATCCAATAAATTATATATCTCCTAATAGAATTTCATGACGAGGTTCAGATTAGTAGTGGTGTGTTAACAGTCTTGAAGTAAGTTTGGAATAAAATAAAATTAAACAATAATAATCCAATTACTGTGAACCTGGAATTCAAAATTTTATGCCATTATTCCCAAATACTTGTAAAATAAAACCTCTGTCATTTCCTATGAAAATGATCAATTTTTGAGTTTCAAGACCCGCAATTACAATCAATTTTGGGGTTGATTGCGTGTAAAATACTTGTAGAATGCAAATTACAAACAATTTGGACCAAGTGAATTATTGACATTGATGTTTTCAGATTTTCAGAAAGGATAACAACTGTAAGGCCAATCTGAAACGAGGGGGGTTAGTGTAGGGACTTTGTGCTAACCCAACTTTCAACAATCAGTGTGAATTTGATATTGTCCTGTTAGCTATGACTGTATAGCCATCTATGTATTGAGGCTTTCAGACCAGTAAAATGACATATTTGTTTGTTAGGCTACAAAATGATGGAGGTAACTGGTCATCGTACCACATGTAAACTGTAGTTGAAATCAAAAATACTTTGGGTCCAATCAAATTGATCATTTTTTGACTTTAGTTGCAACCAAAGATATATAGTTTGGTTCCAACCAAACTATCAATATTTCCACGACCAGCTACTATTTAGCGGTGGATGTGGAAATCTTATGGTTTGATTACATTGGTGATACTCCTTAACTGCGTCATTGAGATTGACCGAAGAGCCATCAAATGTGACAATTTGTCTCCGTCTTTTATGATGTTCTAGTTACCACATTTATTCCTGTAAAATAAATTAAAGTACCAAAATAATATAAATAATAGAGTAAAAATAACTGAGTAGTAAGAGGCTCCGCAGTGAATCCTTTTGGGCAAATTCTTGTGTACAATCGTCTAACCGTTAGACGACCCAATATGATGGTAATTTTTGACAATCTATGGGTTATTTTAAGCCACTTAGGGGCTACTTTTTATATCTTATACTAATTTTATAAAATTATCCTAAGTCGTAAAAATGTAGCCCCTAAGTCGATAAAAGTAGCCACTAAATTGCAAAAAGTTATTCCTGTATTGGGTCAAGTTATATAAAGTAGCCCCTAAATCACTAAATATTATCCCTAAGTTACGAAAAGTCACCCTTAAAGTTGGTCGTCTAACGGTTAGACGGTTGTACAAGAGAGTTACTCATTCTTTTGGTGCCCCTTTATACCTTTCATGAAAAAACATAAAAATTACGCTAAACAATGATCTAACTCGAGATTTTATCAAAGATCAGTCTCTTCTGGCTATGCAATGAAAACCCATTGTCCATGTTACTAGCAAAGCTCTCTCCATTCAAAGGAAGCTATTATTTGGTTATGCAGTGGCCTTTTCCGTACTGCTTTGGCCTAACTTGATCACCTACTGGTCTTAAGATTGATGTCTTTGATCTCTCAATAATGCATTCGACTCAGGTGAAATGAATTATTGTCATCAATTCTTTTTCCAGATAGGATAACAATTGTATAGCCAATATCAAACAAGTGGATTTGTTGCTAAAAAGCTAACCCTATTTTTTTTTTTTTTTTTATTGATAGAAAGCTAACCCCATTTTTGGTGGATTGGATACTGTCCTAGTCTTCTTGTCTGCTATGAATACAGCAACCTCTGGACTCTGGCCAAGAGTTCAGACTTCAGACTAGCAAACGCATCACACATAAACTGGATGTTTCATAGTAGTAGGGAAATTTAAGAGTTAAGACTAATCACGATGAGAAGATCAACCTTTGAATGAAGCAGCGTAAATAATTAAGCTTCTACATCCAGTTCCAACACGGTGGAGTGACTCTGTGTTGTATGGACATGGAAACACGGAATCGGGAAATTTTATGCTAATGATCTTTTGAAATTGTGTGAAACGGAGAATGTCGTGTGCGGTTTCCATCACGTGTTCGAGGGGGACATGCGACCTTCCCGAGAGTGTCCGAGCATCAAAGTGAATGGTAAATTGACTTTATAAGTTTATTGACCACTGCTGAAATGCATGTGAAGCATGCTTTATGAGACCAACACAAAGACCAAGTTATTTCCCCAGATCCCAAGTCAATAAATTGATGAATAACTTACCTCAAGTGTATCTATCCCACCATTCCAGGGCTTCTATAAATTAGCTGTTAGTTTCTTACTTGCTTATTAAACCCCATTACTGCAACATCGATCACCATGGTGACCGGTTTTTCTTTTCAATCCTGCCAATACAAGCTGTTTGTTTTAGTTCCAATATGTTCTCTTACCGTTATCACACACACACTTGCCACCACTTTTTCACTGTCTCCTTCACAAGTAACATCATGCCATGCTCATGAGCGATCAGCCTTGCTGCGATTCAAGCACAGTTTCCTCATTGACTGCTCTGCTTTTGAACCATTTCCCAATAATCCACATGCATATCCAAAGATGAAGTCATGGACAGGAGATGAGTGCTGTTCTTGGGACGGTGTCGAGTGCAATGAGGAGACGGGCCATGTGACAGGGCTCAATGTCACCAGCAGCTGTTTATCTGGAACCTTTCCTCGTAACAGCAGCCTCTTCTTCAGCCTCTCCCACCTTGAAATGCTTAGCCTCGCCTACAATCACTTCAACCATTCCCCAATCCCCTCTGAAGTTGGCCAACTCAACAAGTTGCAACACCTCAACCTCTAATTCAGCGTTTTTTGGACAAATTCCCTTGGAAATCTCCAAATTGTCAAGGCTCTCTCGCCTCGATCTTTCAGATGATCACGTGCAGTCAGGCCTTAAACTTGAATATTCGAGTCTGGAGAGGTTAGTTGGAAACTTAACTCGCTTGGAAGTACTCAATCTTAAGAATGTTGATATATCATCTCCTGTGCCGATTATTCTTGCAAACCTAACCTCTCTAAGGTTTCTTTCTCTTAGCAACTGTAATTTACAAAGTAAGCTTCCAAGAAGCATTTTTCACCTACCACACCTGAAAGTCATTGATTTGAGTGAAAACCCAGATCTTGAAGGATCCCTTCCTGAGTTTCAACAAAATAGCCCTCTCACCCAATTGAATCTCGAGTTCACAGGGTTTTCTGGAGAAATTTCCCCTTCAATCGGAAACCTTGCTAATCTAGAAATAATCCTGTTAACCAAGAGTCGTTTCTCAGGATCAATTCCATCTTCCCTTGGCAATCTGTCAAAGCTTACCACCTTGGAATTAGGTGATAATAATTTTAATGGTAATATCCCTTCCTCTCTGTCAAATTTAACACAACTACAGGTTTTAATTATTTCAAACCTCAATGTCAAGCCTGAAATGTTGTTTTCTTGGTTGGTCAAGCTGAACAAATTATCTGCATTAGATCTTTACAACATGGGTTTAGCGGGTGAGATCCCCTTATTCCTTGCAAACTTCACTAGTCTCACCGATTTGAGTCTCCAAAAGAATCAACTAACAGGCCACATCCCACCATGGCTTGTAAATCTGACCCAGTTAGAGCGGTTGGATTTGAAGTCAAATCAATTAATGGGTCCTATACCACAAGGGATTTTACAACTTAGAAATCTCCAGGCACTAGGATTGAGCTATAATAACCTGTATGTCAACTTTGAGACAATTTTAAAGCTCAAATATCTCTATTGGCTAGAGTTATCTGGTCTCAAGCTGACATTTCCTGGCAAAAGTGTCGCCAATAACTCAATACCAAAGCTCAACATATTAAGATTCGACTCATGTAACTTGACCGAGTTCCCACAGTTCTTACACAATCAAGATGAACTAGAACGATTAACCCTCAAAAACAACTCAATTCGTGGCCTAATACCTCAGTGGTTTGTGAATACAACAAAAGACAGCCTAAAAAGTCTTGAGCTCCATGACAACTTCATAACAGGCTTTGAACAGCCAACAGACGTTCTCCCATGGAATCATTTAGAGATGTTGTATCTACCAGGAAACAAGATGAACGGTTCCCTTCCTATTCCACCAAATTCCATCGTTGCATATAACTTCTCTGGAAATTTCTTTGATGGAGGTATTCCTGAGCAATTATGTCACATAAGTTCTCTAGCTTACCTTGATATATCCTTCAACAACTTGGGTGGTCAGATTCCAAAATGCATCAGTAAACTTGGAGTTTCTCTTTCTGTTTTGATTTTGCAAGGGAACAACTTCCACGGAACAATTCCTGGTGCATACCCAAAATCCTGTCAACTGAAGATGATTAATCTCAGTGAGAATCAACTGGAGGGTAAAATCCCAAGATCCTTGGCCAACTGCAATAAGCTAGAGCTCCTTAACATTGGCAAAAATCATGTAAATGATACTTTCCCGTCATGGTTGGGAGTTCTTCCAAACTTGCAAATTCTCAATTTGAGATTCAACAATTTTCATGGCAGAATAGGAAGACCAACTAACAATCACGACGTTTATTTTCATTCTTTGCGTATCATTGACTTGTCCCACAATTTTCTTACCGGTGATTTACCCTCCGACTACATTCAAAATTGGGATGCCATGAAAATCGCTGTGGATGGTCAGTCAACTGCATCATCAAATCCTTTAATCTCTCTTACAAATATGCTGCAAGGAGTCGATATAGTTGATCTGTCTTATGATTACTCAATCACCATAACAATCAAAGGCAATGAAAGGTTGTACCCAAAGATATTGACCAAACTTAGAGTTATGGATTTCTCAAGCAACAACTTCACAGGCAGGATTCCGGATTCAATTGGCGAATTAAGGGGGCTTCAAGCACTCAATCTGTCGAACAACAATCTTGATGGCAACATCCCTTCGTCTCTTGCCAACATAAGAGACCTTGAATCCTTGGACCTGTCTAACAACATGCTTTCAGGAGATATCCCTCAAGGGTTAGCACAAGAGCTGACATTTCTAGCGGTCTTCAACGTGTCTCACAATTGTCTGGTGGGCCCCATACCGCAGGGGGAACAGTTCAACACTTTTGCTAACAGCTCTTTCGAAGGGAACGCGGGACTGTGTGGAAGTCCTCTGTCTAACAAGTGTGGAAATGCAGATGAGCAGCCAGAGGTCACGAGCAATAATACAGAAGATGAGAGCTCCGACTTGATTGATTGGATCGTCAGAACTCTGGGTTGTGTTGGAGGTTTTGCATTTGGTTGTGCTATCGGGAAATACATCACTGATCAGAACCATGAATGGTTTATCGAAACATTTGGGAGTAGGAGGAAGAGGAGAAAGCCAAAGACAAGGGTGAGGACAACATCTAACCAAAGGAGTTGAATTTGCCCACCCTAGTTTACAACTTTGCTCGATACATAAGCCAAGAATGTTATTTAAACTCTGCTTCTGTTAGAACTATATGTGGTTTGTGATGGAATGTTATTATCCAGTTATGTTTTGTTTCTGGGAAAGAATGTTCACTTCTATGTTCATATTAATTAGTATCATAGTATGTGTTGTAGTATGAAATAATATTACACCCTATGAGAGATGTGATATTCTCATTGGGTTTTTCTCAACACATTATTAGGTGGATCTAGGGCCAATGGTTCTTCCTCTCACAAAATAGATAGTTGCCACTTTTATTCAAGGTCTGTCCAATGGGTTTCACAATGCTTTTTGTGAGAGGGGGACCATTGATCCCATACCACCTAAAAATTTCTCAACCTTTGGGATCTTTTAATTATTTGTTTTTTATCTTTTCTGGAATGGATATGCTACGCAGTTCATATAACATATTGTTGTAACAATAACCAATTCGCCAACATCATCCATCTACTCATGGTGATGGTGGGTTATTTTCCATCCTGCCTATGTATGTAGTTTGTTCTTCTTAGCTTCGGTACTTGCCACCTCTTTCTCCCTCTCCCTCGCGACCATCATGCCATGCTCACTGGAGATCTGCCTTGATGTGATTCAAACCCAGTTTCCACATTGACTGCGCTGTTTCTATAATGTCTTCCTATAAAGCTAAGCAAGGTGACTGGTACATAGTTTGAGAATTTGGTTAGAGCATTAGAGAATGGTTTATCAGAGGTTGAATTCCAAGCAGTTTGCACTGCACTAAACAATCTGATCGATTGGGTGCTCTTGGTAGCTTAAACGATCTTGACCAGTGGTATTGTGATCAGTGCACACGTATGCAAATCCAGAGACTGTCGTCACTTCATGTAGATGTGCCTTACCTTTTACGTCTGTGTTTTGAACTTGACATAATTATATAGGAACCCGCAGCCATGACTCTTCGAGTGTGCACTGTACGGAAAAGGAGCAATAAGGGTATATCAGTCATTTTTACAGTGCCCCGTACATTAACTAATAACTAAGTCAAATAGTTAAAACAATCTAACGGAAAAGGAGCTCCGTCAACCATTAAGGTACGGAAAACGGTAAAGTCTAAGTTCAAGGGTATGAAAAATATTAAAGTTAAAGTTCAGGGGTACCATTCAGTGACGGATCCAAAAATATTTTTTAATGGGGGCACTGCATCACGCAAATTCTTGTGTACAACTATCAAATCGTTAGACAACCATATATAGGGATTACTTTTCGCACTTTATCGGACTACTTTTAGCGAAATGAGGGTGACTTCCTTACAATTTATCGCAACTTTATAAAATTCCCATAAGTTGTAAAAAGTCATATCTAAGTTGTTAAAATCACTCCTAAATTGCGAAAAGTCACCCCTGAATTGAGTCGTCTAAGAGTATTACAGACTATATAATATAAAATATTTAAATAATTTTTAAAAATATTGTCAATAGCAATGAATAAAAAATTACTAGGAAAAACATATCTCGATGGTTGCGACTTAATATTTCAACCAATTAAACTAGAATTCACCCAATTAAACAAAAATTAGCTAATTGAGCAAATAAATTCATAATTCTCCAAAGCATGAAATCCTAATCTAACCACTTGGAAAAATTCAATTATTCAAATTTTAACAATTAGCTAATTGAGTACTTAACATCTTGAGTGTATTTCACCTAAAATATATACCAACTCCTAAACTTACTATGTCAACAATTCAATAAATTTATCACATTTTACATTGGCCTTAACCTAATGCCATAACAATTAATCAAATGTCAAAAACAAGAAATAACTACTATAAAAAATAAAAGTAAAAGGGCATATGCACTAGTGGTAAGAAAAGACGAATCATAACACCCTATGTCTTCCACTAAAAACAAAAGCAATTTATCTTGTAACACATACATAGATTTGGTGTGAAGCAGGAAGAAAAACACTGTTCTTTAATTTGTAACACTCTTTTAAATTTGGTTTGTCAATAAATTCAATTATTAGTGAGGTGTAATTGCCACACACATACCTAAGATGAGAAGAAAAGAGAGAACCGTTTATTACCGTAGTTGTGGGCCTCAAACAATGCAAAAGGACATTAATGATTATTTTCAATTGGACCTTCTCTCCTGTCTTTTTAAATCACAGTATAGTTATTTGGTATAAATCTAGGGGCATTAATGATAATGAACTGGGGGCACCACTTTAAAGCTTTTATTTTTTACCAACTGAGCATGTATGGAACTGGGGGCCCATCCCCCCAGTGTTCCATACATGGATCCGACCCTGGAACCATTAGCATTATTGGAAAAGCGTAGACACCACTGGTATTAGACCAAAGTTCAGGGGTACCACAGGAAATTTCCGTAATTTAATTTGGGAAAATTACATTCTGATGACTTGAGGTATGGCCAAATTACACTTAGGTGACCAAAGTTTTCACTAATATCTTTAAGGTTACCTATTGTTTGAACTTTGCTAAAAACCATTTTTCCGATGACCCAAGTTTAAAAAGTCTAATTTGCCCCTACTTATATTATATGCTTTTGGCGCGACGGAACTCTACAGAACTGTTAATCAATAGCTTTTTTAACTTGGGCACATTTTCGTCTTTTCAACTTTTCACAAGAATTCGGAATTATTTTAGGAAAAATTTGCTGCCAACCCCCCTTTATACTACCTTTCTTGTGACAAACCCCCCTATATAAAAAAACTTGTAAGCAACCCCCCTTTATGACATAAAGGTTTTAAAAAAACCCCTCTCCGGCCATTTTTTGATTTTTCCGTTGAGTATTTTATTTTTATGACCTTTTTACCCTCTCTCATACATATGTACCAATTCCATTTGTTTCCCTCCAAACGTTGCAAACATTGGAAAAGAAAAAGGAAAAAAAACCAACACGGTTTTATTCAATTTGTAACCCTAATCATCACTACCAAACAATACAATTATATGAGAAGAATTAACAGAGAGAAATAGATTAGAGTGGACGAAATTTACTTGGTAATATTCTTCAATCAATTTTATCTTGAAGATAAAACCCAAAGAAGGGCCGATTGACCAAATGGGTATTTTTTGTGGCCACTTCGCGACAATATGGTATTTTTTTAAAGTCCGGCGACGTTAGGGTATTTTTTGTGGCCACTTTTGGCAGATAGGCCCAAAAATGGGGATCTCCGGCGAGATTCCATTTTCATGTATTTTTTTTTTACCATTTCTTTTTATTGTTTTATTTTTTATTTTTACTTTAAGTAGTGGGGAAGAA
>BSSO01002479.1:0-19236 GCA_030267885.1 Mesembryanthemum crystallinum | reverse complement strand
GAGGAAGAAAATCTAGAAGGTCGTTTATTGGAGTGGGGTTTATTGTCCTTCTTTTGAGATCTATACCTACCCTATGCATCCTTGGAATGTGAATCTTACATAATAATATTCGACTATGAGTGGACCAGATATGCATTTAAATCTGCTACCCTGTTAAATGATATTTAAAGGTCATTCTTTTTATTTTAAGAAATACAAACATAATTAATGGATAAATAGTTACTCCTGTAATGAAAAAAACAATTTTTTTTTCTTTTTTTTTTTTTTTGTGCGCTAGAGTGGGGACGACGCAATCCTAGTAACTTTACTCTTGTGATGTACATTCGATATAACCAAGAGCAACACAATCATACCAAGAGCCTTTAACTCAAATATCAATGGTATCCTTGCTCCCATGAGACCCGGGTTCAATCCTTGGTACTCATGTTTGTGGGTTTGTTATGATTATCCCTTCCATGTGCCCTCGGACTCATGGGTTTATGGTCAACTGACTGGACCCTTCGGGGCAATCCTTGCCTGTTCAAAAAAAAAAAAAAAAAAAAAAAGAGCAACACAATCATGAAAAGGGAAAGTAAATTGTTCATGCACAACACTAAATACCTTATCATCTTGGTATGTCTCATAATCTAAGAATAGGAAGACTGGTTCTTACAAGGAAAAAAAAAATGTTTACAAACAAAGAAAGACCCATCTTTTATGAAATTGGCAAGAAAGACTCATCTTATTTGAGATAAATAAGATAAGGATCAAGATCGTTTTTAGAGACGAGTGGAATGCGCCACTGCACTACCTACCCTAAACTCTTAATTTCAACCCAAGTTTATTGGAAACTCAACACTTCGCCTTACATGTCCATCTCATGATAAATTAGCGGATCCATCTCATGATGAATTATTAGAGGATCTAGATCTTTTTTCATGATGAATTAGAGGATCCGCTTCTTAACTTATAGGATTATGTACCTCTAAAGTCTAATCAAAGAGATGAGATGATCAAGGATGATAAATTGGAAAACAAAACACGTCAAGTAAGTTTATTAATTATTACGGTTAAAGATTATGGTTGGGAAGTTATGAAGTTGCTTAAAAACAATTACAAACAAAGTACAATTATACAAAACTAGTACTCCCTCCGTTTCTTAAAAAACTTGACGCCCTAATTTTTTTTATTTTTTTTTTTTTGGTGCAAAAAAACTTGACGCCCCAATTTTGCATGGTGTTCAAGACGACACTTTGACTATGAATAATTGTATATATATAAACTCGAAAACTTATAAAAATTTGATATTTTTAAAATACTATTTAAGACAAATCCAAAAATATTATTTTTACTTTGAAAATTATTATAGATTTTCATATATTAATGGTCAAAGTTTGAAAACTTTGACTTTGCAAAACCATGACGTAAAGATTTTCCAGTAACGGAGGGAGTATATATTGTTGCAAGTGTATGTTGCAACTCTTAAGGGAGGGTAATTGTCAGCCAGCTGCTATCATCTATCTATCACCATTTCTTCAAAGGTAGATGGGAGTTGGCTTGAGTTGGGCAGCCAATTGACTGCCCAAAATTTAAAAATTTCAACATCATCCACGTTGCACTCATTTTATCTACATTTTCCCTTTAACAAAATTAAATGAAAAATATTTAAAACAGCTGACCTTCCCAACTAAAAATTCTCGTACAACTACCTGTTTTGCCGCCTTTTTAATTTGATGGGGTCACGAAAATACAAAATAGTGCTACTACTATAGTCCATAGCTAGATGACCAAAGCACTTCATAGTTAATACCAAATGAGTATCATATAAAAGGAGAAGACATATCTCACCGTGTGGTTGTTTCGCTCGAGGTTTTGCCTTAAAAATAAGAGGGGAAAAAAGAAGAAAAGAAAATAGTGGTCTTCCTTTTTCCTTCATCGAAGCTACATCAAGATACTATAAAATCCTGAGAGGCTATGGTTCTAGAAAAAAAAAAGTTGCTTAACTAAATTTGTAAGATGAGAACGATGAAATGAACAAAATTTCGGCATGTTACTTCGCCACGAATCATTTCATATATATACATTTGATTGGTTTTGGTATCTTTTAGTACTCATGTGCGGCTTACTTAGCAAAGAATATATACAAAGATAAAATGTTCAGAGTCCCAATAAAGGATCAATAAAATCATGAAAATTTCAGTATAGTATATTCTCGAAGTTATGATTTGCAAGGCGGTCTATCACCACTATATCCACCACCAGCTATTGACATGAACACATGAATGATTCGAACTTATCAATCCCGCATTGCCATGATTATGCTTGCACCGTGCAATAATGTATAAGTGTAGGTTATACTAGTACTGTACTTTGGTACTAGAGAGGCTAGCACATCATATGGTATGTGCTACTTCACAATCCATTTCAATAGATTTTGAGATCACGGGCCAACAACCAAATACTTTCTCTGTCGATTAGCCCTATTATAATTATTGTGGTTGACTTTTCAAATTCAATATACATAATTTTGACCCCAATTCCTCGTAAAATATAATGATTTAACTAATTTTTTTTTTTAAAACTGTGACCTTTAGTGACTAATTATAAGTTTATAACTAATCAAAGATTAAAATTGAAGTTATTTGAGAGATATTACCGGTCAAATATTAAAGATTATCAAAAGTGCACTGCGACAATCATAATGACGCAGATGGAGTAGTAATTAATTGTCGTCCAAACGATGCCATAACATTGCATAAATGCCAATCCTATCTTGCTATCCATCAACTTCAAAGCCCAACAACATGTTGCTTCAACGGTTTGAATTGATGTGTCTACTCTAGCCAGGCATTTTACAGCATGGATCGTTTTGATTGCTCGATCTTTGCCATTGATGGGTGTATTGAAGTTGGTAGAGGGATGATGAGTGAGTACTCTACCCCCAATGTTGTGCAACCAAGAAAGGCATGTCATTTTGTCATCACTAGCAAAACTGCACAAGGGGTGTCTTATAGGCAACTAATAACTACTACTACTACTACTAGAAGAACCAAATCATGCCATATGTCATTTCGTAGCAAAATGAGATGCCAAAATAAGAAGATGAGTGAACAACATGATGGCCACGCACAACAGCAAAGTTGGTCATAGTTGAGCTAATGGTAGTTCAAAATGTGACTATTTTCGATGAATATTTCGAAATCTTAGTATGTAATTATAAAAATTGAACGAGAAAATATTCGTGTTTATGCATTGATATCTAGGTATTAATCTATTTGTTTTCAAAACATCGATATTTTTTTTGAGATTATAACGAATTCTTACCATGTATACAAATCTAATTAGTCTTACCTAGTCTCCGAAACTCAAAATCTAAACATACATGATACACACCACTTGCCTCGACATAACGGAGTGGTTGAGTCAAACTAATCGAGCTCGATTTGACCCTTAATACCTCTTTTCTTCCTTAATCCAATTATTATAACCATTACCATTATGTCCTTTTTTTTTTTTTTTTTTTTTTTTAATTCCCTACATAGCAATTCCCAATGGATCATGTAGCAACATGTTGGGGGCAAAATTAAACAATACTCTACCAAAAGAGTTGGGTCTTGTTTCCTCTAAAACTAGTTTCCAACATGATATGGTGGTGGCCAAAAATATTTATTGCTGACCTAACTGTAATCTCCCCCCATTTCCTCTATCTCAATCCATCAACAAAAAAATAAAATTGGGAAACACTCATTATAACTTTTCAACCAAAGTCTTTAAATGCTCCTTCTCATTTCTCATCTCTCATTGGTTGTTGTACTTCTATAACTTCCCCTCTCAAAATCATCAAAACCCAATCAATCTAACCAACTCTCACACAATTCACAACAGAGAGAGAAGGGGGGAGAGAGAGAGAGAAAGAAAAAACTCTCCCTTTATCTCTCTGATCATAAAAAAAAAAAAAAACAGAAAGGAAAAAGTTGTGCTATGAGTTCTGCAAAAATTGCTTGGAGAAGGAAGAAACAGGGGAAAATGGAAACAGGAAACCAGAGAGGAACAAGCAACAAGGAAAACAAGAAAGTGGGCAACAATGGACAACAAAAGAAATGTTATAAGCTTGTAAGATTTGATGAGTTGCCAGATTATATGAAGGATAACGAGTTTATTCTTGGACATTACAGAGCAGAGTGGCCCTTAAAGCAAGCTCTGTTTAGCTTGTTTCAATGGCATAACGAGACCATCAATGTTTGGACGTATGTTTTCTCAATCTCTATCTTCTAAAGATTGAAGATTTTGCAATTTCTTGGGTTGAATTTTGATGGGTAGTTGTTCTTTTGGCTTGATTTTGCTGTTTTTGATGATGATCTTTTGGGGTTTTGATTTCAGGCATTTACTGGGTTTTGCTCTGTTTGTCTACTTGACGGTTGTTAATGCAACGAATGTATCAGAAGCAGTTGATCTCTTCGGAATTTTCAGGTCTGAATCTGATCACAGTTCTCTCTCTCCCTTAAAATTTTTTTGTGCTGTATTTTATTGATGATTTAACTTTTGAAGTGTCAGATTGTCAGAATTTGATTCCACTCAGTATTTGTGTATGTTATTAAAAAAAATTAGAAAAATTAACAAATATGGATGAATTGGAACTCCTCTTGGATCTACCATCTAAATTTGCTGATAAGATTGTTTTTAAATTACTAGCAATCTTTCTGAAGGGTAAAATGTTTTGAGATTTATTTGGTAAAATTTGGTACATCATATTAAGTCATTAACTAGTACTCTTCTAGGTTCGACTTCTCGAAATTATTACAATATATATATATGTACATGTATTGTTAGATCGACTTTTGTGTCTCTCATAGATAAGAAAATATTATCAACTTTGAAAAAAGAAACACTTTTATATTCTAATTAAATTTGTCAGAACGAAGAGAGTAGTATTTCAATAAATAACTGGTGTTATTAAGTAGATATATACTACCATTTTAAGCATTTCTTTAATGAAAAGTTCCTCAAGAAGTTTCCGTTGATTGTAGGTAATCACGTTTCACTTTTGCATTTATGGTATTAAATATGATTCAATTTAGTATGTCTCAACAAGTACTCTGATTCAATTTCAGGTCTTTCCCCAATAAGGGACCAGAAACAAACACTTCCCATGATTCCAGCAAACTCTTAATGGTAAGCAGATTTCTTATTAAATTCTTTCAAGTAGTAATATCTAAGACCCTGTTTGTTTCATCGTTCAGTTCAATCCTAAAACTTTTAATTTCATTCAACTCAAGTTCAAAACTGTTGGAATGAACGAATCCTAAATGATGAAACTTTTCTTACCCCAATTAACACAACCAATTTCAGGATGTGACAAACTTGGTTGATTTGAAGCACTTAGCGCATGCACAAGGAGCTGATCAAGTCCACCACATGGTAACAACAACATTAGCAGCAAGATGGCCATTCTATGTCTACTTAGCTGGTTCAATGTTCTGCCTTCTATCAAGCAGCATTTGCCATCTCTTCTGTTGCCACTCCCACCACATGAACCTATGGCTACTCCGAATGGACTACACCGGTATAACTGTCATGATCATCACCTCCTTCTTCCCGGCCATGTACTACATCTTCATGTGCCAACCCGTGTGGCAAATCGTTTACCTATCTGGGATTTCTCTCTTCGGCGCCTTCACCATTGTCACCCTCCTCTCCCCGACCCTCTCCTCGGGCAAATGCCGGACATTTAGAGCCGTCCTCTTCGCGTCCATGGGCCTGTTTGGGGTGGTTCCAGCAGTCCATGCCTGCATCTTGAACTGGACTAACCCAAGACGGAACTTGACCCTTTCGTACGAGGCTGGTATGGCTTTGTCTTATCTTATAGGGACTGGGTTTTATGTGAGTCGGATCCCAGAAAGGTGGAGACCCGGTTGGTTCGATCTTGCTGGTCATAGCCATCAGATTTTCCATGTGTTTGTGGTGTTGGGTGCCTTGGCTCACTATGGTGCTGCTCTGGTGTTTATGGAATATAGAGACCATGTTGGGTGCTGACAGTAACGAGAATATCAGATCACGAATCACCGATTTACCCTAATTGTCTCATCACCATATTCTGTATTGATTGTGTTTCTCCATTGGCATGGGCGTGTCTTGAGTATTGTCAGAAGAATTATAAGAACTGTAGATAGATGGAACAAATTCATTTCATTTCATTGTTGTTCAGTGTTCATGGTTCTGAGCACTTGAGCAATTACAACGGTCATAAAATTGTTGGGCATATGATTGTAAGCTTATCCTTACTAGAAAAGTAGGAATACCAACAACCAGGACTTTAACATGTACTACTATTCTTTATAAATTTCGTGTGATTGAGGAATTATTATGCTATTTGCTTCTGTTTTTCTTCCTTTTTGTTTGACTCAAGATTGCTAGATTCAATTGAATTCATTCACATTGATATCCAATCTATTCAATCAATAGACCTGGCAAACAAGTTGATTGGGTCGGGTCTTGTGATTTCAGATTCGATACAAGGTGGTTTCAGGTTGTAATTTATCTGTGTTTCCTGGATTATGGGTTCTGTACAGGTTAACTTGCTACAGAATGGTTCAAGTCGGTTTTCTGATCAGACAACCTTTGTAGGTTGTAATCTTAACATGAACCAGTTTGAGGGCTAAAGCTAATACCAAAGATGGAGTTAAAAATGAACAGACACAATAGAAAGGCTATACTGTAACAGTAAATGTAACTGTTTCAAAAGAGATCACAATATCTACATTGAAATTAAGGAATGAAGGATACAAACAGGGGCTAAAAACTGCAGCTAGCAATTCATTTTCATACTAGCATTTTCTACCTTTATTGCAAGACTTGTATCATGCCACAAGATGTGTAAGATGGGCACCAATGTTTAGAAACAAACTTTACATATTCATTAATGGTGGGAATCTACTTATTGAGAATCACCAAATAAAAGCATGGTGGCTGAAAAGAAAAACGCATGTATATATATGCTGTTTCTCCGATATTTTGGAAGATCGAAAAGAACCTTATATAAGACGATTTGAGGAATATATTATGATCAAACTCTGGAAACTGCCATCTTTGCCAAGATGGATTGGAGCTCAGACGGGCTGCACCCTTCACACGCCTCGACAATGTTAGGGCTGTCGAGTGGCACGACGTGAGAGAGGGGATAGCTTCTGTTTGCATGGAGTGAGTTCATTGCGTTGTTGCAGACTCCCTTCAGTATCACCGTCTTGTGAACTCCGCCCAGCAAGCCTTCGTAATCAGTATCTCCACATTCTCCAACGAAGACCACCATCTTCGACAAATCAACACCCCAGCGAACATAAAGATACCTGCGTATTAATTACCTAATAGTCAGGCATATCATATGGAAAAAAGGAGAGATGAAATGCAAAATCATGAATCATAGCACCAAAATGTTCATGACGCTAGGCTTTATATAAGCAAGTAGTTCAATAGGATCATTAGTTTAGTGATCTACTTGACTAAAGTACGTGTCATGATACACCTTTCATCAACTCCTCCTACCAGTTCATTTCCTCATTTTCACACTACATTTAGTTCACCGTTATTTTTTCTCACATATTATTGTCCATTGAGTTCAGTTGAGCGCATTTCAAACAAGAACAGCTGTAGGTTTACCTGAGGGCTTGAGAACGTGATGCCAGGACTGGAATCACATTGAGCTTAGTTCCACTCTGACAACAAACAATATGACAACGAAGAGCCTGAATTCTCATTGTTTTGCGGATCTCCTTGATAGGGGGAACCTGAAACGGAAAAACATCAGAACTGTACTGGATGACACAAAAAGCCATGTCTTCGGCAACTTTGTAAGAAACGCCGGTTTTCCGCATCAAAAATTGAAAAAACCATAATGGGTAAATTTTACCTTTCCTGAGTTCTTTAATCTGAATGCATAGCAATAATCAGTAGAAACATCTTCATCTGCAGTGACAAGCTGTTCTTCTTTCTCCCCGTTCTTTTCAGTGACAAACGCAGCCCAGCGAAGTAAAGTCTTCCTAAGACCTTCTCCACCCCATCGATATTCTATATGCAAACGGTAGTCAGAATCTGCCACAATCGGACCATCCTCTGAGTTCGGTGAAGAATAGTACAGGTCGCTACCACTACTGCATATGTACACATCAAAATCATGAAGACTAAACCCTTTGGAGACCAAATACGTCTGAATCTCAGGCATCGAGAATGATGTTGACAATATGAACCCAATAGAACCTTCAGCTTTCTCCTTGGCAACAGCATTAAAGATTTTCAGAATAATCTCAGACAGCCCGTCTATATTATCGGTATCCACAGCAATGACATACAAATGTTTCATCCTCCTGAACGCTGGATATTTACCGGGATTAGAAGGCTGGTCGACTTTATCAGTAAAACTAGTCTTTCGACCGTTTCTTTGGACACCCTTTGACCATGACAGAACAGCATTCTCAAACTTGCTTTTGTCGTCATTTTCAGGATTTTCACCATCTTCACCCTTTTCTCCATCTAACGAGAACTTCAAGTTCAGAGATATGTCTTTAATGTCTCTCAAAGAGTCACTTGGAGATTCAGGCTCAGGAGTTTCAAGCCCTTCATCACTACTTTGCCACTGTGGATGCCTTGGTCTACAACTTGCTATTCGTGATAAGTATGTCTTGCAATGCTCTGGCCAAGAATAGAGGTGAATGTTTTTCAGTCCATTCTGCCTACATTTAGCCCACAGGTGCTTATCTGCAACAAGTTTCAGCAGAGCGGTGGCAATAGATTGCTGATCGTGGGGATCAACAAGAAGGCCATTATCAAGAACCTGAGAAATATTTTGATCAGTATGAAAATCAGACAAATCACAGCCAAAAAACTACTCCCTCCGTTTCACAATAAGGCATATTTTGACATTGTTTGTTTCATAAGGAGTATAAGGCACGCAACAATTCCCATGTGCTATTTATTAATTTTTTCCCACTTCATCCTACCTTTTTCTTGATATATACTCATTTTTTCTCTCCAATGTGACATGACTAAGGACTGTTTAACCATTTTCTATTCTCTTTTTCTTGAGTTCAAAATTTGTGCAAAGTCGAAAAAATGCCTCATGTCATGAAAAGGAGGGAGTAGCAGATATAGTGAAGTGGTTCAATCAGCCAAATACCCTCTGGATATCCACAGGACCTCCATTTTTCGTAGCGACCATCGGTAAACCATGAGCTGCTGCCTACAATTGAAAGATGTGCGTGATGACAGAAGTGGGATAAACCCAGAGTGAAAATCACAGGCAGGCAACTTGTTGAGTGAAAGTAAAGAAGTACCTCTATCAGAGTCAGTCCAAATGGCTCAATAAAAGCAGGATTAATAAAGACTCCCTGAAACCAAATGATAATATTGAGAATTTTTAGAAAGAGGAGAACTCAAGATCCTTGATAACATGCAAGTGAACATGTCAAAGTCATATGACTAAATGAAATCCTATAGAAACCATAAAATAATATAATTTTGAAGTAGGGGGCAAACTACCTTTGTCTTTGCTGCCAAACGGTAGATCTCAGGAACATCAGATTGCTTGTGATGTTTGGGGTACGCTACTTGACCATAGAGGTCATGTTTATCAATTAGCTTAAGCACGGAGAGAAGAACTGAAGCACTTGTACTTGACATCTCATCAATACCATCCCGGTTTCCCATTATAAGTGTCTGCAGAACATTCATTTAAAAATAAAATAGAATCAGGGAGACAGAATCTTAGAAGAGTTATGCATGATCTATAAAATGTTCATCAAGCACATAGTATTAGGGTAGCAAACACACAAGGTTAGCCAGCTCCCTTAATGGACGGCATTCTCCAAATGCTTTGACCAAAGTTGTTATATTCTTCTTTGGGTCCGGCCTAGCAAGGGCAAGGATCATGGGTTTCCTTGGGTTAGAAAAAAAGCGCATTATCTGCATAACCAAAAAAATAAAAAAAAAATAAAAAATTAATTTTTCTAAGCAATACCAAATTGGAGCAGTTTTCTGAAGGCAAACAGTATCCAAGCACAAATACTCAAGAAACAAGTGAGGAAATATCTATATATTACAACATAAAAAGTGATCCAGTCAAAACCTCAGCCCAAATAGGTGGATCAGGTGATGCAGGCTGATCTTCGTTGCCTTCTGCTTCACCATCCACCTCATCCTCATGTGGAACAATATGATGGAACTCCATCCCAGGAGGAATTACCTGTAGAATGCGAAAAATATGTAAGAGAAAAGTTAAACATAGGAAAAAACCAAACTATTAATCCAGTGTACTAGGGCCCAGCCTTTGACGGCGTCAAGTGGAGCAAAGAAATGTCTACCACTCCAATTCAAAATTTGATAACATTTTCGTGTGACTGATATAAGCATCATATTGAGCCATACTTCGACTGCTCAAGAAATCAATCAACTCAGGGTGTGTTCATTTCAACTTATGAATTCTGCATTAGTTTATTTCAGTTGAAATGAACACACCTTTAGAGTTTGATATTAGCAAAAAATCAGCAACATGTTGATTTTTGACAAGAACACATCCTTATCAAGTCAAACCATGTATCATTGGCATCAAGAAAGCTCTTATAAAACAGAACGGAAGTACAAAACAGTGTGTGAGGTTGATATGTTCTTCCTAATTACTAATTAAAACTTTTTTTTTTTTAAAGATAGGAATAGCCAAAAGAAGCTGATTTTGTGGGTTAGAAGCAGTAAATGAACAAGAGATTTGGAGCTAGAAAACACAAGAAGGTAGTAAGGAAAGGTTCCATAGATTTTCAACTTTTCAATGACATATTCATGCAAGCAACTCCATGAAATCAGAGGGATCTACAATTTATTTGCGTACCTATCATAAGTAATTGAACTTCAGCTGGTTTAAATGCAGTATCATGCATAGCAATATAGCATTTGATATTCATCCATAATAAATTGTCTACGTTGAATCAGGGGTCTTATCCATCAGTTTGTTTCTGTATACAGATGCTCAAACTAGTGCTCTGAAGTCTGAAGCAAAAGGCGACTAGTAATTACAAGCTAAAATGGTATAATACTATACAAAGCCGTCTTTAAGTTAAAGAAGAGTCCACTTTAGGAAAGTTTTTGGTTGAGCTAGTTTAAAGAAAGATCAAAGACACTATGAAGTGATCCA
This sequence comes from Mesembryanthemum crystallinum, assembly GCA_030267885.1. Classification (NCBI taxonomy): domain Eukaryota; kingdom Viridiplantae; phylum Streptophyta; class Magnoliopsida; order Caryophyllales; family Aizoaceae; genus Mesembryanthemum; species Mesembryanthemum crystallinum. Next base: position 8,084 of record BSSO01002479.1, on the reverse strand, counting down.
GATCAATTGTAATTACTAATTGGTTATATAGAAAACAAAGGTATAGTTCATAAATACTACTAGTTTTCGACTTCTCGTATACTTACCACCATGCGAGGCATGAACCTTCCATAACAGCTTACACCACGCTTGATCCTTGCACGCAGTTTACGTTGTAGTAACAGATCAAACCCATCGTACAGCTGCCATTGCTCCTCTATCTCCTGCCTTGTACTAGTAATGACAATTTCAGAGGCATCAAGTGATAGCTCTTCACCTTCAATCCTACGCATTATTTTGTATGTATTATTGATGTCATCTTTTGACATTCGACCCTGTTTGAGAAGCTGTTCTAACTTGTCCCGACCAAGAGAATGGCCCGTTAAAAGCATTGGAACGTTTAGTGCACCAGACAGAAGAGCAGCAGAATCACCAGCATCTGCATAATGTCCATGGATAGCGACTGGCCAGACTGGTTCCCCTCCACCAATCTGCTCACCAAGAACTTTGGACATCTGTACTATATGGTTTAGAGCACCATCTACAAATTCAGGTATGTGGGGCCAGAGCTCTTCTTTTGGAACATATTTATCCCTAGGTCCACATGGTATACGAACGATATAAGCACCACTGCTCTCCCCCATCTCATCATCATCATCATCATCAAAACCATCAGAATCCCTTGGAATTGGATTCAACATTTCAGTAGGTTCACCATAACTCCAATCCACATCAGGAGCTGAAACTTGCCTAGTTAACAAATCAACTCGATACACTCCGGGCATTGAACCCAGAGCCCTGGCAAGCTCAACCACATATTTGACCTGTAAACGGACAGAGAAAAAAAGATGCATTATGTCCAATCCATCACAAGATAAATAAAACACTCAGAATTACACATTACCTGACCACCAGTATCAGAATCACGACCAAGTTCCATGTTTTCACCTCGAATCAAACCATGCAGACTGCAGAGATAAAGATAATTACTGTACCACACAACTACTGATTTATGCAACAGAAACATTTGCTTCCTTTTGCAACAAGATAGGATCAATATTACTCAAATAGAAGCTAGACAATTAATTGTCAATTCAAAATTACCTTATTAATACAAGGTAAAGCTTTTTACCCTTCTGCTGAATAGCCCATGTCTCCATGGCATCAGCAGAGTTTATTCTCGGCAACCTACCACGGTTGCTATCACCATGAGCCGAGATGTCAGGCATGTCACCTTTCTCTTTCTCTCCCTCCGATAAATCTTCCGACATATCAGCAGTCGCTTCCCGACGACCCCTCTCACGCTCCATACGACGTTTAGCCTTCCGTTGAGCATCTTCATTCTCAAGCTGTATATGGAGCAAAATAATGAGACATACATGTCAAAGATAGCCTTCAGCAGTATACATTTAAAGATCCACATGTAGGCCCAAGTCTCTTTGGATCAAGGGTCAAACGGATCAAGGGTCAAACAGAAACAGCCTCTATGTTCACACAGGAGTAAGGTTGCGTACAACCGACTCCCCTTACCCCACCTAGGCGGGAGTCTCTTTGGAGGCATTGGGGAAATGTTGATGTTGATGTAGGCCCAAGTCAAACTGAGTTTAGGTACAACAGAAACAAAGAAGTCAAACTAGTATACAGAGCACTGCACATCACTATATTTGCTGCAATGTAGAGGCGCTGGGGAAGCATAGTTGCCTGCATTGTAGAGCCTCGTCAATGGCTGCTCCATTACACTTAAGAAGCAAGTGATCGACAAAAGGGGGGTCTGCAGCCCAGTAAAGCAGCCTGTCCCACCCAGATGGTCCAAACTTATTGGAGGCATCCAACCAAAATAAAGAGACAACTTTAACTGCAGGGTATAACCAGAAGACTACTTTGAAGAAATAGAAGTGTCAAATCAGTGAGCATTACAGTCAACATTCCATATAAGTCTCCAAACATATGGGAAAAAGTAGTGAAAAAGTCCATGATGGTGACAATAACTAGTCCATAGATTTAAGCATAACATCAATAGATACTCAATTACTCCTAATAATTAAACGCAAATCAACCAAGAATATACCCAAGAACCACAAATCGCCCATACAACTAAAATGACCAAGTTAACAAACACCCAGATCATAATTCAATGAACCCATCAGGCAATTAACTAAAGCAATACTTTTCCATTCAAAATCCAAAACTTTAAGCATCAAAACCCACAAAAAAAGCTAAAAAGCTAAAAAAATAAAAAAGAAAAAGAATGAAAAGATTACCTGCTTCTTTTGACGAGCCAAATTCCAAATCCTCCAACACATATTTTCCAATCTAGTATTCCTCTCTTGTGGGCTCCTTGTTGCTTGAGCCTGTAAACACCAAACCAAAAATCACAACCCACAAAATCAAAAACCAAAACAGGCAATAACCCATCAAGGGCAACAAGATAATATTGTGAATTAATCATTAGATGAATGTTTTACCCGAGCCCAAGAACGATGAAGATCGGTTTCATCGAAGCCAGTGATGACTTCCTCAACAAAGTATCGAGTGGGACTAAACCTCCCTCTCTCTCTCAACAAAAGCGACGATTTTGCATCGTCAAGACCTGGACCCACATCAAGAATTGCTTCCAAGTAACTGTTTATCCAGTCGTTTCCCGCCATTGCAGCTTCTCCGAGCACCCAACTCTCACTCGCTAACTCACTGAGTTCACTCAGTGAGTGTGAGTTGTTGTTTGTTCAAAGCAAAGTTTGTGTTTTTCTTCCCCTTTCTTTGCTGGTAGAGAGAGAAACAGAGAGAAGTGAGGACTGAGGAGTGTTTGGACAGGGTGCGAAAAATGGGGAGGTGGGAGGTGAAGGCACAAAGTATGAGTATGTTTGTGTGAAATGGTGATAAATGCATTTCTTCTAATCAACTTTCTTTTCTTTTAAAGGCAACTTAATTGATTTTGCAAACAAACAAAAACAAAAAGGAAATTCACTAAAATGGTTAAGAAGGTAAGTACTAATACTACTCTATAATTAGCGCCTAGCGGGACTTAAGACTATTTAAAAAATCCTCACACCAAAAATAGTTGGTGTCATAAGTTCGTTATATTTCAACCCTTTTTTGAATAAGGTCGAGGGTTTGAATTTTGTAAATTGAGAAATTAGCTATTGAGAATGGGTAGTTAGGATTTTAACTCTTTGTGGACGGACATAATACAAATACAAGATGAATCATTATTCGGCATACTCAACTAGACTTGTCAAAATTACTATTGTGAATGTATATCAATGAAGTAGTATCTCTTTATTCATAAAATCTTTTACTGAATTTTTTTTTATTTTTTTAATTTTTTTTTGAATCTTGTACTCTAAAATTTTTGGCTAGCACATTGGAGTACTTTTTAGTGTTGAATTAATGAAAGACACATGGATTGAGATTTGCAACCAACTTTTTTCCTTTCTAACTAAATACTAAATGACTGTCTAATTTTACTTTTTAGCCAAAATAAGAAAATAAAAATAAAAGAGTAATCTATAACAATAATAATACAATAATAAACCAAAACTAATTAATCAAAAGGTTACCTCTTTATTGGGATTTGGGATACAGGATGGTGAAGCAACGTGGCAGAGTATGAAGATGTGCATGAGATTTAGTCGATTTGAATATTCCTTGTGATGAGATTCTAGCCGTCGCTTTTCCACGCATTTTAAGGTGATTGCCAAGGACATCTATTTATTTCATTTTATGCAACTGTGGACTGTGGTGTCACCCAAATTTAATTGAAAGAAAAGTAAAAGAAAAAATGTTTTTTTTTTTTTTTTTAAAATCTCTCTAGCTAGAAGTGAGTCTGATATATATCAATAGTACTGGCAAATAAAAGTAGTATCAATAACCTAAAAATTAACCAGTATCACTCTAATACTATTTTTTTGCTTACACAATACTATTTCTTGTTTGCCCAATACTCGTTTGATATATTAAGCGGCTTGATAGAAAGAGTTATTGAAGTAAACATGTGTACATCTAAATTCCCATGTTCTGCTCTTAGTAGGATTATTACTATATCGTTGCTGTTATTTTGTAGTAGTTTCATTAATTTTACAATCTATTTTTAGTTGGAAATTGCGGCCACAAGATGAATTGGATATTGTCAAATTGACATCTCTGCCTAGAGTTTCACCGATGAGTGAAGGGGAACTGGGGAAGGGCACAAAAACAGAACCCTTTGGGAATTATTCCCTTAATATGCCGCTTAAACTGACGCATGCTATTGCTGCCAAAGTTTCCCCAGCCTCATAGAGTATTACTACAAGTACTATATGAGTTGTAGAAAACAATTCGTCTCCTATCAGACAGTTTTATAAATTAGGCGCACTTATACTACTTTTTACTTTATTAGTACGATTTTTTTAGGTCATCAATACTAATTTTTTTGGTCATTAATATCATTTTTTATATAATAGTGTTACTATTAGTTCAGCACTATCAATTTTTTGGTCACTAATACCAGTTTTTAAGTAACCAGTAGTAATAACCTCATATATGAGGCTGTCTGTTGTAATATTTTGTGTTGGATGAATTGTTTTGCGTCTGTTCATTTCAATCTATTCAATTTAAATTGTTTAGTTAGTTTAGTTTTGTAGCTTACATTTTCTCTTACATAGTAGTAAGTACTATTTTACTCAATTCAGTTTGCTTCATATATTAATATTTCAAATAAAATTTATCTTATTGCTCTGTCGCTAATTACCTCAAGAATAATGCTTGAATCACAAGTACTTAAATCGTTAGTCAGGGATCTCAATTACTACTTGCTAGAACAAAATCTCAATACCACAATTCAAATATTGTACGGTTCCCATGCTCTTTTATTACAGTAGTCATAGTTTCTCTCTATGTGGAGAAGGAAAAACATAAGCTAACTTTTATTTTCTTTATTAACTGTAGACATATATGATCTGATTTCAATATAAGCACTAAAAGCTTTGTGCCTTGTTCGACTTTGTCCATTATGGGTATAAATTGGTTTCTAATAATCCAACCTTTTACCGAGTTGCAGAAAATAATCCCACCTTTGATATTTGCAGAGAATATTCCCACCTTTCATTATAGTTGCACGAAACGATCTCGGGTGGACGCAATTACCTTCTCTGTTAGTTTTCATGACGCGGTGTTGACTATTATTTTATTTTCGTTTTATTAGATGTCTTTTTACGTTATTAAAATCTAATGGAGAAGGTAACGACATCCACCTGAGACTGTCTCATGCAACTATAGTGAAAGGTGGGATTATTCTGTGCATGCAAATATGAAAGGTTGAATTATTTTTTGCAACTCGTTAAAAGGTTGGATTGTTAGAAACCAATTTTTCTAAAATAAAAGTCCAATATAGTATTTAACTAGTGTAAAACCTTTATGTAAGTTATAGATTAACTAATTGTAATTACGCGTTTTTTTCCTCAAATTATTAGGAGTAATTGCTAAATACTAACATGTAATGACATAGTGACAAAAATTACAAAAACAAAGTTATTAAAAGTGACAATAACGTTGTTGAAAATCTTGTTATTTGGCTTGATGTAATGCCAACTTTTTGTTAATTTTGATATTTATAATCACAATATTGCTACAAGCTAAGTGCTAATATAATTGACACAAATGACAATCATAAGACATCTATGAGTATATAAATAATAGCATTATTGTATGTTGGGTTGGAACTCTGCAATGATATCCAGCTGCTCATACATTGATTCATTATGTGCTTTATCCATTATATGCTTTATCATGAATTGTATTTTATATGTTTGAAGTACAAACTTTTTCAAATAAATTGATTATATACCCTCAAAAAGAAAATGTACCTACCTAAATAATACATAGTATAATAATCTAAGATATTAATGTTAACTCATTATTGACCTGATAAATTGGATACGATTAATAAATTTCTAATGTAATATCATCTTAAACTATATTCTAGGTGAACCATGATTAACTATTTTTGGCCAAACAAACATACATTTGCACATAGGGACAAGATTCTTCAACCTAATGTCAATTTATGATAAATTAGTGTATACCATCTGCCAAGTAACCATAATTCATCTGCTAATTAATCATTCAATGAACATATGAAAGTGGCCCATATATTAATTAGGTTTTGATCTAATCATTAATAACATTAAGGTTGTTGATCAATACCTATATTGTTATTGTAAAACATTTGCCATGATAGTTGAGGTGATGCTATTGAACAAATGGCCTTGTAATGGGAAAGATAAAGCCAGATTAACTAGGCCCTGTTTGGGGTGATTACCATTTGACAGTTTTTAGTTTTTTTGAAAACTCAAAACCAGTTTTTGAAAACCAATTTTTTAGTTTTCAGTTTTTTATTGTCAATTTTGAAAATTAAGTAGGGAACTGTGAGCACAAAAAAATTCAGCTTTAAATCAAATTTCTAGAAAGAGTGTCAAATTTTTCAAAATCAAAAATTGACAACTGACAACTGACAACTACTCTGAACAGGGCATTTAAGATTTCTACATATTTATTGGTTTCTCGATATACTTGTCAAAGAGACTACAGTTATGCCTCACTCATAAATCGTTTGTGTTCCTTAATCAATGAAGTTTTTGACAAGGTTAATGACAATGCTCAGAATACGATTCAATCACAAATTCACAATGCAAGATGTATATATTTAAGCTATTGGCATTGTTTGGCAAATGGTTATTGGTAACAAGGTTGTTGGATGTTGGTTGATAGTCGGTATATGTTGGCTGGTTGCATTAGTTGCTTTTATCGCCTGGTAACTATGATTGTTTGTAAAAAGGTGTTTGGTCTGGTTGCATTAGTTGCTTTTATCGCCTGGTAACTATGATTATTTGTAAAAAGGTGTTTGGTAATATTACATGGTCAATATTATATGGTACCTTGTAAATATCTTTGAATTAAAATTTGACCAGTCACAAGCCAGTCCCAATAGTAGCTTTTCAAAAGTTGGCTTGTGGGATACCAAAAGTCAACCCAACCAATACTTACTAAATACCTTTTTTGGCTAATGAACTAGTTAAACAAGCCCGCCGAAATTTTTAATTTTGACTTTGGTGAGAATTGTAGACACAAATGAATCACAAAACCTTGAATCCACTCACCCTGGTGATTGAAAAACAAACCTCTAACCTGGGTCAGACTCGAGTTACCCTTCAAGCAACCTTTCAATATTGAGTTGAGTTTGACGAGTCCAAAATCATGATGAAGCCAACGTACAAAATGGTATAGTCTCAGAGTGTCAAATAAACTTGGTTGGCCCATAAGCTATTCTTTTTTTTTTTTTGGTTGGCCCATAAGCTATTCTTGTTTGGTCCATTCACATTTCTTGTCAATTTCCCAATCAATACTCCTTACGATCAAGTGAGTATTTGTTTTGTTTCTTTGGATTTGTGTTATTAGAGTTTTGACTAAATTGATATTAAAGATGTTCTCATTTATATTGGAACTAGTTTGTATTCCGTGCGATACACGGATTAAAATTGTGATAAGTTCATTGCTGTAATATCATTATTACATTTTTCTTTTTCTTTTTTTTTATGAGTTCATTTGTATAACATTTTTTTTCCTTGAAATTTTATGTGTTTGTTCCCTGTAATGTGAAATTTTGCATCACATAATGCATGCGTTAAAAAATGAAAATTCACTCACGTTAATAATCTTATCTAATCAGGGCTATTAGAAGGGGATTTTTTGCCTATTATAATTGGTTAATTTTGTATTAGAATTGGTAATCTATTTAGTGTTTAGTTAACTTATAAGCTTAGATGTCCTTTTAGGGGGAAAAAAAAACTGGATGAGCTATTTTTCTATTAGAACTACAATTGCTTACCAAGTGAATTTGATACGTGTTCGTTTATTTTATTTTGAACGTTTTTTGATATAACATTATTAAATATTGAATGAGAATGAGTTAAATGAAGATATTTAATGTCATATCATAAATAGTTTACATAAAAATAATACATATGAATGGTAGAGTAGTTGGTAAATCGTTAGTATCAACACCTAAAGGTTTGGAGTTCGAATCTTCTTAGCTATTATTTTTTTTTTTTATAAAAAATAAATTGAGAAGA